>JAOPUA010000044.1:2677216-2687216 GCA_027122455.1 Trisopterus luscus
CCAAACAAAATATACAAACTAAATAAAGACACTGGCTGAGTTTCACAATATACATGAAGGCCTGTTATTGGTTGGAAGTGCCTACCAAACAGAATAGTCTCCAGTAAAAAGAATACCCGGGACAGCAGTAAACGTTCGGGTCTAACGAGATACATGATTAGACCCTTATCATCACTTCACCCCCGCAAGGACACGGGTTTAGCCAGACCTCTGCACCACACAGCTTCACTATGTAAACCAGCCTAGGGTATGTGTCCTGCCCTTTATGTGGGTATGTGTCCTGCCCTAATGTAAAGGGTTTGGGGAACCCTTTACATTAAGTATTGCATATTAATTGTTTGCCGTTAGAGATGTTAGAGACGGAGGTGTGTTCCACGACATGCACCGTTATTGTGCAGTGTTTTAGTGTAGTATTGCTTTTTGTTTAACCTACTTTCTAGTTAAGATCCTAGGCTTTGCTCTATTGAGTTCATTGATTTGGCACCTTTCCCTTTCCCTATCCTAAGTGTGGTAAATGTTGTTAATATTGTGTTGTTGCACAGCACATTCAACACTAGTCTTACACCTTTCAAATAAGATGAAAAGGTTGGTGTGCATTTTTACTGTCACATCAAGTCATTTTGCCATGTGGCAAATACCATTTCTGTATGCAAGAAGGGCATAGAGAGCTTCAAAATGAGATCGACTCATTTTGGAAACAAGCCTACGGCCTAACCCTATCAGCAATCAGTTGTTCAACCATAACATGTACACATAAATTGACAAAAGAAAACATCGCTGTTTGTTAGTTTGTGTTGGATATGGGGTTGCCCAGGGTGAGGAATGGTTGTCTTGGATAGTTTGAGGTAGTTTATAGATGTCAGGGGTAGTGCTGCAAGCGTTTACAATCATTTTATGCAAGCATGCTATACAGGGAGACCAAATAAGCCCTCTAAACATTGGCAAATCCTAACCAGCCACAGCTTAAGTTCCAAGAGAACACACTGAATAGATGAAATTACTTAAAATGTTGCTCTGTGGTTACCAGTGTTGGGAGTAACGCGTTACAAAAGGAATGCATTACTGTAATGCATTTCTTTTTGCTGTAACGCGGTAATGGTAAGGCATTACAAAGCAAGCCCCGCGCCCCTTTTTTAAGATTTCCTCCCCTCTGATTTCCTCTATGGAGCCGTCATAGCCAAATGCAAGCTTGACGGACCTAACCACTCTTGTGATTGGACAGCGCGAACAGTCAATTGGTGTGTTGTTTTTATACAAATTCACCATCACCACGAGATTCGCAGAGGACAAAAAAATCCATGCAAATGTTTACTTCCTCTTACTGCTAGCGATTGAGGAGAAGATGACGGCAGCAGCAGTTGGACTCAACCTTCGATGATAGTCATACTCTCATTATTTTCAGTACGTCAGGTGCAAGGATTCTAAGAACATTATAGTTAAGTGCACTTTGCACACTTTTTAGGCTCTAGCTCTATTGCTTTCAATATTAATTCCTAAAATTACAGTATTTCTATTATAAAAGGTATTGCACCATGAGCCATAACTGCGACCATGATATTGTACTTTTGTTGGCCTTAAGCCTAGCTCACTCATTATACCATACCACTTGATTACAATAAGATCTATTGAACACCAAATCCATATTTCCTTTTATTTTGGCGAAAGTAATGCAAAAGTAATGTAAAAGTAGTGTAATGCCTTAAAATTCAAAGACAGTAATATTGTAACGTAACTAATTATTTTGAAATGACAGTACACTCTACAACATGGAATTATACTGTATGCCTTGAAAAAAATGTGTTTATTCCTACACCATATGCGTCGAGAGGCTTCATTAAAAAAGGGTTGTTTGCCGATGTTTTGTGTCTGTTTTCAGTGCTTTTAGCAACTGGGATCCAGTTATCGAAATCTGATCAAAGTTGCCCATTGAACAGGTGAAAACTTATTTTGCTGACACCCTGAAAATAGTTCAAATCCTTCAAGGCCATCACATAGCTCTGCTCCCTTCAATAAATGCACAATCCGTCATTGTGTTCTGCCATACTCTTGAACTCAAACAAGGCTAGTACCTCCCAGTAACATAGTCAGTGCCAGTAGAGGAAATAATATACAGCTTTGACATAGTTTAACTTTGTTTATTAGAGGGTAGGCTGAAGTAGCTTGCCAAGATAAAATGGGGATGTTTTGGGAAAAAAGGCAGAAAAGGAGCTAATGATTTATTTAAAGGCCTCAGGGGTATTTGGCCCTGATGCCTTCGAGTCTCATGCACCACTGCTTTGAAGTACTCAGGAAATGGACAGAGACCTACGACAGTAAAGCTACACATTCATTCAAACTATTAAGAGTTCATCAAAGATCAGATAAATCTGTGCAGAGTCTCAAAGAAAGTAGGAAGGACCGATTCAGACATCTGACCTCGCATTAAAGCCAATGTCAAAACTGTAATGTTAATTTTTAACTCTGAATTCTGTCATAGAGGTGTAAGAGGCTTAAGCCAGGGCAGCTTTTGTTCCATGCATCTTCAACAAAACATTTCCAAGACAGAAAAAAAAGACATCATAGAAAACTTGGTTATCGATTATGACGTCTTCAGTTGTTGTTGCTTATATTGTGCATATATTAAATATACATGTGGAACTAAAAACTGAAACATGTGATTCTGAATAGTAGACAGTAGTAGTTGATCTGAAATGTAGATGAAACTTAAATGCATTACATCAAATATTCTGGTAAATGAATCATTAGAGTCATTAGAAGCATTTGAAATCAATACAAATGAAAGCTATGAACTTGAAAAAAAAAAAGATGAAGATGAATTCCTTGTCTAAGAACGAAAAAAAACACCAGTCCACTCTAAGAAGCCGTCTCTCTACATTAGAGTAAGAGTGAGGTTGTTGTTTTGTGTTAGAATAGAAAAGGTCGATTTACTAACCGGCAGAGACAATAGACCCTTTATTTAAGCCAAGAAAGGCCATCACATTATTTCAGAGATTAAACAATGCAGATTATCAAGAGTTATTCTTTCGAAACCACAATTTGATTGTCAACTGTGACAATAAATGAAAAGGTTTCTAAAAAGAAATAATAGCTATATGCAGCAGAGGACATTGACAATCACTACATCAGATGTGTACTTCTTCTATTTCTAAAGAGACGAATGGACATGGCTGTCTAATACTTACTTAACAATAAATAGTCTACACATGAGTTGGAAGGACACCAAGGAAGGGATACACGTGGAACTTGGTCTCCATCTACTGGCAAATAAAAACTGAGTGCCGTCCATGGAGGCTGGAATTGATTCCAGAAATTGATTAAAATGTCATTCTCCAAAGATAGCGAAATACACCGCCAAACTGGAGTGTGAAACTTTGATTTATAAAGAGTAATGGTTCCTATTTTAAGCCCTTGTGGATCTTCATTGTCGAATTGCCTCCCTGCGTATCCTGATAAGTAACCTCATAACAACATAGGAGACGTTTGTCTAGAGAGCTGTTACAGAACAATACATGGGATAGATCTATACATTTGTATAATACACACACACACACACACACACACACACACACTGCAGCAAACATCGAACTCCTTATTTTCTGTTATAAGGAGGACATGGCTTCTATCTACAAAAAAAGGGCTTTGAAAAAAAGCACAACATAGTATTCAATTCCATGCAATATCCTTTATGAACTAGTGGCGCTAGCGACCTTCCAGATACATAGCGAAACAATGACAACTCATTTGATAGATAACTGGCCTTCTTCTCTTAGTGGCCATCTTGGTTCTGAAGTGTTTCTAAAGGCTAGCTGGGTGGGGGACCTGAAGGGCCACATGGCAGAGAGTTTGGTGAGGTGAAAAAGGCCATTGAGCTTTCCATTCTCTTATGGTCCTTACTATATGGCCTTTGAGAACGCACCGTTGCCATCAGAGAGGCTATATATTAGTTACTTTGGCCTTAAGAAAGAAAATAAAATGGTCTTACTTTGACCAAATGGGGCCTTGTGATTCATGACACTGCAATGCAATCTTTTGAAATTATTTCTTTCAATACCTTTTCCTACTGTATGACTTTATTGACATAAACATAATAGAAGCTTTCCTTTGGAGAAATTATGAAACATTTTCATAAACACAACACGAAGCACATGGATTCCTGCCGGCTTTGCCGTTAACCCTCTACAACTCGACACGCACCATGATGCGCAGCTCATGCATAATTCATTACGGACTGCCTGTTAAGCCAAGTGTCCCTTTAAGGGGATGTCATATACAAAGTCTTGAGGGTGACACAGAAAATCAATCTCCTGCACGAAATCCTATTTGTGCATCTAGAAGAAAATCATAATGTGGCCAGCTGAATACAGGAGCCACATGCAGTGTACCTCTTCTGTCAAAGCCAATTTTCAGATGTTGTTATGCCAATGGAAGTGGGTTTTTTTTATTGGACAGGCTGAGCTCAGAGACAGCCTGTCTCCCTTGAGTTTGGCATTTTGGAACAGACGGTACAGAACAGCATTGCTGACGGGCAGTTTAAGCCAGCATCTGTTAGAAAACTCATGATCTAGTGTCTTTGGCATGACTGAATTTGACATCATTCAAAGGAAACCAACACAGCAGAACACCCTTTTACAGCAACGAGGGATGTAGCACAATGCAAATATCATTATTTAGATAAGTAATCAACATACTAGAAGGCAACAAGCTACAAGGCTTGTTTTTATCTGCATTCCCGAAGAGCTATTGCCTAAAATTCAGGATAAACCATTCAGCATGAATAATAAATGTTTTGAATCAAGGTTTTGACAACTCATATGAAATGAAATGTGTCGAAGTAGTAACAATTTTAGGATGCATATCAATTCCAGTGGTTTGCCCTTCCCAATAATATGCAGTATCCTGAGCTGAAGTTGCGCAAGATATTGATCACCAAGACCAAACAATACATACTTTCTTTTGACTTTGAACTGGTATAATATATTTTCAGAGAAAAATAAGATAGAGATAAATATCCATTTGGCTAAATATAACTCCAATATGCATGCTTTAACATACTCTCATTCCTGTATCAATAGGAAAGTAAAAAGTAGAATAAAGACTTACTGTAATAGCCATACAACACTGTGTTTTCAATTTGCCCCCTGGTCTCGTTGCTTTCAGCCCAAACCTAAAGTGGAGGAAAAAATAACATTTTTAAACACGTACACTTTGAACTCATCAATAGATAAAAAAGCCTGTAACAGGCGACTTAGGCAGTGACTTTCAGGACAATTAAAGCCCACACAAAGGGAGCTGAACTATTCTCCTTTTTTTCTTTTTTCGTTTAAGCGGCGATCCTGAAAATTGTATGCCATTACATATTGAAACTCCAAAAGGAAGGAAATGGGTGGTATAAACTAAAATGTTAAAGTAGAAGGCGTCTCTCAAGGCGGTGATTTTCGAGATTTCTCTCCTCGACTTTTGTACGACATTTCGAATAAAGCAAAACCTATTAGAATTCAGGTCAAACTGACCCGCAATGTGCGAATTTACTCTGACAGGCAAATAATCAATGCTGCAGAAACCGAGGCTCATTGTTGAGCCCATCTTTTTTCCATGAGTGATGCTTTTGATTTGATACTATATAATGAATATTTGAAGGACAGATTTGTCAGGTGCGGGTATTATTACCAACAGCCCCAGCCATTACTCACTTATGGGCCCTGGAAAGATGTCTGTGTGCAGTAGGAGGACCAAAACACAAAACCTTCCATTTGGAATTGGAGAAAGGAGCCTCAAATGGGCCAAATCACTGCAACATGACATGAAAGCTGAAAAGCACCTCAGAACACTCAATGTTACTCTGTGATGCGTTGGCAAGTAACACTTTGTACTTTTGAAGACACCCAAGAGTATGTGTGCTGATAAAAAACAACAACTGTGTTCTAGCACAAGGCATCAATGTGATAAAATATACTTCATAAGACCTACATCCCTGTAAAGTACTGTAAAATAATGCTCATTATTACAAAAAGGTATATGTAAACTACATCACACAGCATGTGGTGATAGGCAACATTACAAAAACACTGTCAAATACTATTCCCAATATTTTGGTGGGTATAGTTGTACTTTGGTGGTCTTCGCTCTACATCGCCCAGAGGCACTTGGTGATAGTCTGTGGTGGTTTTATAGAAGCACGACGCATACTGCAGTGCAAAACGTGTGCACTTTGTAGTATTTTGTGGAACATCCCATAGGCACTCTCGGGGCCGTTTGCGAAGCGTGGCGATGATTAGTAGGATCCCTCTTAACTGGTACGCCCTTGTCACTAGCCAAAACCGTAACTCCCCCCCGCACTATGTGCGTCTAGCGCTTTACGACCTGCAGTCCATGTTTACGACTGTGCCGCGCTGGCATCGCTGAAGTGTTTATAGATCTATACTTGCAGGTTATTTGCTAGGCTCGGTTTGTTAGATTTAAATAGTGAACGTTTCTAAATAAGGTATGAAAGTACATTTAAAACAAGCAGGACAGCACATACTCTGCTAGCGTGACACCCTGCAAATACTATGGCGTTTTTGTTGCCACATGAAAACATATTAAATAATGTGGCAAGTTTTAAGTGTTGGCACATTTTTTGAGTTGTATTCTAGGTATAATGTGTAACTTCTGCCGCTAGGTGTCTCTCAATCAAAACAATAATAAACACGTGGTTTGATGACGTCATGAAGTAGTGTGGGAACATAGTAGTCTTCACCAGCATGCCGTCGAATATCGATCTGATGGGACTCGGGCATGAACCATTTTCACAGACAATGTTATATTTTAAAGTTATATTCACATTACGTGTGGTCAAGTTTATGTTCACGTCATACTGTTAACTAAATACTACTTGACTTGACTACCTATACAGCCGTAGTTAATGTTATGTGGTGAACTCGATCTTGTGGCAGCCCGGTGCTTTTATCGATGGTTAAAAGGTTCAAACTAAAATAACTTTATGAGCGTGATGAACGTTGGAGAAAACCATTATCGTACGGGTTAGCATGGTGGCCGGCATGAGCCACTTGTCATGGGAGCACATCGTAGTAAAGCTAGATCGAATTATATAGATATGAATAAATACATCAATAAACCATGTCTCTTCTGGATTACTGTATCCCGTGTCTGCCCAGGGGTAGGAGGCCAAAGAGGATATGACGTCATTGACAAGAGACAAGAGGGAACTCTTCTCTGGGTTTTAACATTTTTGCCATGGTGTGGGTTACTTAAAGTACACCACTCACCAAAATGTATAACAGGTCAATTCATTTTGATATTTTAATGTTACATATGATATGTTTAAACTAAATTGAGCTGAAAGTGACAGTTTGCATTACACACGAGTCAACAACTGTAAATGGGTCATTTATATAGCACTTTCATCCAAAGCGCTTTACAGTTTTCACTGACATTCACCCATTAATGCACACATTCAAACACAGACGGCGGAGTCAACCACGCAGGGCGACAGCCTGCTCGTCAGGAGCAATTAGGGTGGGGCATCTTGCTCAGGGACACCACAACACTCAGCTAGGAGGAGCCGGGGATCGAACCAGCAACCTTGCGGTTACCAGCCAACCCGCTTTACCTCCTGAGCTACCTCCCGAGTTCAATAGTGTCAGACGTCGCACAAACACTCAAACTTGGGCTTTAATGCAAGATGAAGGGACAGCCTGAATTAATAAATACTAACACAAAAGCAGTGAAAATTGAGATAATAACACCAAACACCAACATGTTCAAGGCAGGTGTGAGCAATTATCTTCATGCAAATTATCTCTGGGTCAAAATAACTTGAGATGATCGTTGTTTTATCAGGTAAAAAATACATTTAGTCACAGAATATAACCCAACTTGATGACTTTATTAATTTGTACCGGGTAAAAACAGGTATTTTGTTCAAGTTCACTGATCATGTCATCTTTAGTTTTTTATAAAAGTAAGACTTTCTTTTTATTGTTTTTGCAAATAAAAAAGAGGCCTTTGTAAGGACTATGTGATATATTTTCGGTTGCCACGAGTGAAGTAAATAACCAATAGTTTCAGACAGGATTAAACTATTAGGCTAAACAAAATCAAAATCAAAACCACCAACCAACAGGATTATGATTTATGGATGGATTCAAGAATGAAAATAAGAAAATTATACCACTGGATATGGCATGAAGCCGTGAAGTGGTCAGCCATTACATTGAGTTAAGGACCACTTCGGCCGACCATGTCTATGTGTTGAACTTTCCCTACACTGTTGAGAAAAGACAACCAACCGAGAGGAAGTGAAAGAAGCGCAGTGGCTGAGCTGTCACAAAAAAACAAAACTAAAATACATTGTTTGTAGCATGTACAAACATGTCGATGTCCTCTTTCTAGGGGAGTGTGTCGTGTTTGTGTATCTTTGGACATGTTGTGTAATATTTTCCCAAGATTCAACAGGGTCGTACCAGACAAACAGGTCAATCCAACCTTTGTCTATTGAATAGTAAAAAGATGACACTTGCCTTGTATGTACCATTTGGGTTCTTCATGAATGAGACCAGGAATATATCCACTGGAAGGAGAGCAGTTGTTATCAGAGCAATTGCCAGCGCGCATATTGCTGTGATGGTGGAAACAGCTTCACTCTCCTGCCGACTTTGATATTTTCGGATGTAGAACCAGCAGAAGGCAAGAATCACCTAAAGATCAACAAAATAATTACAGCAATGAATGTGGAAGCACATCATCCCGGAGCTTTTATAACAAGAAAAAATTGGTAGTTAACAAACCAGACAGGAACTAATTAATCAGAGCTGTCTCAAACTTTGTCGATATTTATTTTTTTGTATAATTAAGGTAATACTTAAGTTATAAAATTGCTAGCTCGATTTGGAGCCCTGCACAACCAGGAAGTCGCACTGATCTTTCCATTGGTGATGAGAATACACAGCCGATGATCTCAAAGAGGTTAGCCAGGGCCTCGTTGATTGTTTTATGCTATATTAATATTGAATATTAAATACGGCAGACATGGCTGAAAAGGTATTACAAGAATAAACAGAATTGACAATTGGAGTCAGGATTACGTGACAGAATCCACTAATCTTGACTGCCCTGTCAGAGCTAATTGACCAACCTGTAAGCCTCACACTGTCTTTTGATGGCACTATCTTGTCAAGGTTTTCATTGAATTAATTATATTGTTAATGTATTACTCAGCACTGTGATTCTAAATAATACTGAAATTCTAAGTTAAATCTTAGTCAACATTCATTAAAAGACAGGATGGGGTACCAGATACAGGCCACATACAAGCTGCTATAAAGCTTTAAATAAGCTGTAAGCAGCGGCGCGATTGACACAATAAGGTCATTTTATAAGTAGCTTCTGGCTTCCGTTACCCGGTAGTGGCATGGCTGTTCTAAAACATAATCAGACGATTGAGATGGATCTCATGTCAATGGTCAGACTTGCACAGCCCTATAGGTAGTCAGGGTGTAACAGTTGAAGATAGCGTTAGCCTACTCCATCCCAGTTTCACGAAACTGGCTGTTCAGATTAACAACTCTTCCAGTAAACTCCTTTCGGAAACAGATTAGGAGCGGTTGACAGATTAGGTGTTAAGTATTTCTAAATACAGCAACATGTACCCAACCCAGTGGCTGCTATAGGGCCCCAAGAGATTCTGAAGATTTAAATGAAAGGCAATATATGAAAGAAAAACAAAAGCAATGTTACATATACAAATCTGATATCTACTAATATTTTCCCAAAGTCAAGGAAATATTGATAATCTCCAGCATTTTCATAATGAAAATTGCTTTAAAAAAAATTACATTTGCGTCATTTTATTTGGGAGATAATCTGTTAAATGATTAATAAACTGCTCAAAGTTTATAAGTCGTCACATATGTAACGATAGCCACTGTATACCTCCTAAATCCATGCTAAAGCAGCCGCAGCAATACTTTAAGACACGTATCGCCGATGGGATGTTATTATG
>JAOPUA010000044.1:2697633-2707914 GCA_027122455.1 Trisopterus luscus
CCTCTCAGCCATGGGTAACAAAAAACAACCATTATGCTGGAATACTTGTTTTAAATTTGAATTAAAAACACACACACACACACACAGACACACACACACACACACACACACACACACACACACACACACACGATTACCAGCACATGGAATGCAACCACACGCCAAACTTCCTGCACTGAAAGTCTGCAGTCTCCCTTCAGCTGTGCCTTTCGTTTTTAAACAGCTGCATATCCTGTAAAAAGACACCCAAGAAACACCACAAGTTAGCTTCATGGCAGGTTCACTGGAATAACAAAACCGGAGGCAGCTCACCTAGAGCAACAGCTAGATTAACGCAGGTCAGGTGGGGCCAACTGTGGGGCGAGGTGTTACACGGGGAAGCATTTAGACCTGAATTGATATACGATATACTGGTTTAAAATAAAATATGGAAAAAATTGTAAAGGTAAAAAAGCCATGCAGGTGACTTATAAGTAGGTATAATGAGGCAGGACTATTGGAGACACTGCATAAATAGCACACCCACACACACCCACACACACCCACACACACACACACACACACACACACACCCACACCCACACACCCACTCACACACACACACACACACACACTGTATTCCCTAGTCTACTGGCTGGTCTGCACTTCAGACCTCACCTCCATGAATAATGCAGCCAAGGTTAGGATGCTGTTAAATCGTGATGAAATATGATACAGCTTCAAGTTACCTATAGGAGCGCTATGTCAGAGACACCCTGTGGAATCTCTTCCTGGCTAATAAGTTGGTTGAGGGATTTATCTTTTTTTTTTTGATTTTGCTCGATGAAACTTAAATGGTAATAACATCAGGGATAAACGCTTATTTGTGCATTTGTTTCTTTATTGTTACATTACCGGGGTCAGCTTCTGAGAAACCCTCGGCCATTCTCTGGGAAGGGCAGGGTATTTTTAGGGTTTTAACAGGACATACACTGGCGCGTAAACACACGCCACTGTAAATACAGTAACCGCTTGCTCTCTGTGGTCAGGGGAGGAATCTTCAAGTCAGGTGATTTGCGATCTCTGTTTCCCTGCGCCGTCCGTCCGCACCCTCCGAATGGGTGGTCTTTGCCTTTGTACCCCCGCCCCTCCAGACTTGACCCACCCACGGGTTGCCCCTTCATATCCAATTATCAGAGCCCTTTGACAGGTGATGTTGCGTGTCAGCTGGGGGAAATAAGGCTGCGAGCGAGCGGGCATGTGAAGTGAGGGGCCTCTTCCAGCCCCTCTCTCTTCCCACAGCCACTAAAACATATTTTGCCTGCCTGCTCATTTTATTACTGCCACTGTTTGAATGCCCTCTTTTCTCTCCTCCAAAACCAAAAGGCCTTCAGCCGGTGTGATGTCATGCATATCCCAGCATACAGGGGTCACCTAAATGCAGATTCATTTGTTGGAGATGGTAAACGACACGAGTCCTGGATGGAATTACATATTGCAGCTGAACGAGGGGATTGTGCCTGTGCAGTAATGGTAATCGCTGTACACCCTGTACTTGAATGGCCAGACACCACACCTTGTGTAGCTATTGTGCTTCATACCCAACTCCTGCCGTGGTTTGACACGGAAACCCTGCAGGATTTTTGCATCCGACATTTGGCAAGCGGAGCGAACAGCTGGTTCTTCATTATCGCTGTTAACAGTTTGATATTAAATAGCCACAGGGGGACAATGCATTGTTATTTTTCCTCTACAAATTAGATGTTCTTTGTTATTAGGAAAGTTTTGCAGAATATTAATTAGTTCCACTCGCGTCAGACAAGTATATTTGTCTGTGTTAATGTTGCTATATGCAAATGAGTTGCTCACAATCACTTTGGGTCCTTGGGGCTTTAACGGCAAACATTTACATCGTGACATTCCACTGCGATGGTTACGCAACGTCCAGAAATATTGTTAAAAAGTATTAGTCAGTATTATCCAGTTGGATTGAATGGACGTTTATTTGAGTCAGTCTTGTACTACTGCTTATTAAAACACTTGCAACAGATTTCACAGATACTGATGCAACCTAAAAAGCCTTTTAAATTATGTTGCATGTCAAAACCCTATACACAATAAAGACATATAAAGACATATACCTATTCAATACATTTACAGTACATATGCATGTGCATTTCCATACACCTGCATCTCCTGAGCACATACCATGAGGGCTGTGTAGGTGAACGGTGATGTCAGTATTCTATGGGCACCATTCAAGTCTAGGAATCAACTGTTTGAATGCAAATGCCTGTCTGACACTGAAGGAAAGCTACAGTGGCCCTCTCTGTGTGAAGAGCACCCAGTGGATGTGGGTTCTTTGATGTTTTCAAGGAGGGCACATGAGGTATAGGCCCTATAGAGTCTGTGTTATGGCCATGAAATAGAATTTCAATACTAGATAATTGCATCCTTTCAGTTTATCCACTGATAAATCTTTGAGAAGGCTCTCAATACTATTATATATATATATATATATATATATATTCCACTAAGTTGAATGATGCTTACATTCTTCGAGTTTGCTAAGTTGTGTTGTGCCTCTGTGGGACATGAGATACTTTGACACAAACGTCCGTTTGGCTTAGAGTAGTAATTCTGGACAGTTTCTCGATACCTCACGCGTTGATATAATGTGCGAGATACACCATTAAAGACATACTCCATTAAAGACAGAGCGATAAAATATGGGCTCTCGCAAAATGAGTCTGATACAGTTGCCAACTGATACAAGGCATTATGACACCCGGGCACCTTGGTACTGTTTCCATCTTAATAGCTCAATTAGTTTTTACGGCGTCCCATCGGATCAATGCCGCGATTCTATTTTCCGTAGATGTTTATTACATAACAGTTTGCTCATTGATAATTCCCAAGAAATAACCATATCATGCTCGCTCTCTCCCCCCCCCTCTTACTCTCTCTCTCCTTCTCTCTCCCTCTTTCTCACTCCCTGTCTCTCTCTCACTCCCTCTCTCCCTCTCTCTCTGTCTCTGTGCTGGTCTTGTCTAGAACAACATTTTTTCATTTTTTTTTTCATTTTTTCAAGTATAATAGCTTGCTCTCTCTCCTGCTTTCTCTCTCTCGTCCCTCTCTCTCTCTCTCTCTCTCTCTCTCTCTCTCTCTCTCTCTCTCTCTCTCTCCCTCTCCCTATCCCTCTCTCCCCCTCTCTGTGTTGGTGTTGTTTAGAACAACATTTTTTCACCGAGTATCAAGCAGGCAGCGGGCGTCCCACAGATCTTCTCAGTCACACACACACAGGTCAAAGACCCCCACCCCCGGGTCCCTTCAGAGATCAAGTGGGCCGCGTTTGCGGGCAAACAGTGTTTTGTAAACCGAGCATGCTCCTCGGACACGTGGAACTGTCCTAACTCCTAACCCCGCTGAGGGGCCAAGGAGACCAGATCGATCGCCGCGTGTATTTTGTTTAGACCCTCAGCTGGCACCTCTTCATCCAAAACGACTTACTGTGAATTCAGATATATCTTGTTCAGGCGTTCAGGTCAGGGTGAGGCGTATTGAGCGAGGATGCGGTGGGTGTTGGGGATCGAACTAGGAACCCCCTCAACACGCTACGCAACCACACCATCCTTCCCCTGCACTAACTCCCTAAGATACAATATCGTACAATGATATGCAAGGACATTGGCATTTTTGTATCTCGTTTTTTCGTGTGAACGTTTTTTTGTGAGTATAGATCATAAGGATGTGTCCCTAGAAATATGAAGGGGTGACAGAAGTGCCCCTGGTAATCCTTCTGATTGATAACACCGCTGTTAAAGAACCCCCCCCCCCCCGGATCTAGCCTGGTTCTGTGTCCCCAGCAATGACAAAATTAAATGTGCGCCTTTGAATCTTGAAACCTTCTCATCATGTTCTGAAGTTGGTTGTCGCCAGCGAGAATACACCTTTTATGCAGGGATGTTCTGTGCTGATTTTCAAATTTCATAAGTGCTCAGCTTTAAAAATAGCCGTGACACATTTGCTACTAAATCGAATCGCAAACAGTCCCCTGGCCTCTGGGCGGAAAACAACCTTCCCAGACCTCTACTTTTTTTTCCCTCCCATAAAAGCATTTTTTTTTTTTCATCTTTTTTTGGAAGCCTCTACTGGGGCATTTATCATTTCAGTCATGTACTGTTTTCCAGCAGTTTGAACAGAAGTGAACAGAAACACAATGTGGGAGGGTTTCACGCTCGTGGAGAACACTAGATGATCTATTGGGTTGAAAACTAATTTCCAAACTGTCTCGGGGAAACTCTTGCGCTGCTCTTTCGCTCCCCCCGGGCGGTTCTGTGTCTCCACGACGACCTTACCATTGTGCTGTTATTGTTATTTTCGCTGATTCTGCGGATGTATCGTGTTTATGTACTTAATTTTTTTTGGGGGCCGTTGATTTAATACATTAATGTAACCCATACCCCCGCATCGGTCAGAAGCTAATCGAGGCACATTTTGAAGGTTATTATATTTTGTATTATTAGGGATTACAAAAAAGGTGGCAGAAAGGTGGTGGCGTAAGGGATGAGCCGTTTAATAAAGTTGTTTTTTGTTTTGTGTGTGCAGATGTTAGTGGTAGAGGATGTGGTTTGATACATCACGCACACAGTCACGCACACACACATATTATGTGCATATATATTGCATGTTGTAGCTGTCACATTTTCTAAGCAGCCATTGTTAATCCATTTACAGTGGGGCTCAGGGTATGGAGTGTAGTTTGGGTTGCATTGAGTTCAGATTCTGAATGACTTTCATTTATCAAATAAGGACGCATCCAACTAATAAAGTGCGATTGTGTGTGACAGTTATGAGACAACCGTTGTTCACCCACAGAATAATTAAGTGATTTATTGATCCTTGAATTGCCTGCAACGGAAAGCTATAAAGGCCTTCCCGTACTGGAGTTTTACGATAGCATTTCTGTTGATTTGTTCTCAAACCTTAGCGGTAGAATTAAAATCTTCTAAGCCTTTTCTTTTTCTTCTCTTTCATGAAAATGAATGCGGCCTTGACAAAGCTCTGTGATGTCCTCCATTTTCTCTTTCTAGATTAGTGTTTCCAAATGGACTTTCAAGTGAATACTCCTTCGTCACACTCTACCGTCTTCGAAGAACAACAAAGAAGGACCGCTGGTTCCTATGGCAGATATTTGACCAGACGGGAGGAACTCAGGTAGGGTTACGTTACATGCCACCTGGCGTTGGCATGTAAATGTTAAAAACATGCCAAGGCTCCTAGGTGATGAAATCCCCGCCTATGAGGCCAAATTAAACCTCCTCTGGAATTGAGTGAATTTCACATATTAGTTTGTTTGTGGTAATCATTAGCCTTCCAAAAAAGGCTAATGTTTTGGTAAACAAATAAAGGGATTCAACCATGGATTCAAGGTTTTAAAAAAACCCATTGAACCGCAAATTCTACGGACGTAACAACACGTTTTTTTCTTTCGCAAAGCCTGTAACAACATGTGCGAGCGGCCGCCGAACAAAAAAAAAAATCCAGAATATTCTTCCGTGATTTCCGGCCACAGGTGTCCCTGGTCGTGGACGGGGCCAAGCGGGCGGTGGAGTTCTCCTTCCAGGGCCTCGAGAAGAACACGCTCCACTACACCTTCAGGAGCCGCGACCTCCACGCCCTCTTCGACCGCCAGTGGCACAAGCTGGGCGTGGCCGTGCAGAGCACCATCGTCTCCCTCTACGTGGACTGCAAGCTGGCGGAGCGCCGGCAGACGGAAGACAAGGCCGACATCGAGCGCAGCGGGCGCACCCTGGTCACCACGCGCGTGGAAGACGGCCGCCCCGTGGACGTACGTCCTCCGCCGCCGCGCGCGTTTCTTTCGCTTGTTTTGTTTGTTGCTGTTTGTTTGTTTGTTTTGTTCGTAGTCGTGTCGGTGTGTGTGTGAATGAATTTTAATTTGGAATTTTTGTTATTGAGTGATGCATTGGCATGCCCAGCCCGTGTGGAGATGTAGGGGTGGTGTTTGAGCTGTTGGTTATATTCGTAGCTTCTCAAAATGCTATTTTAGATGAATGTGATAGGGCTTGTACATGAGAATCCATCATGGAATCTTTTCTTTTTGGCAATACCCAAAACAACAACAACAAAAAACTTTTTCCCAATTAATTGCAAAACAAGGACCAAAAAAACAAAAACCCTAACCACACAGAGTAACTAACATTCCAATGCTCCTATGCCTCCAAAATGGAGGCATAGGAGCATTGGAGGAGTCATTGGGACGTGACATCACGATGCTCGAGCCCTAATAAGGGAGCAGGTGTGCAGGGCTGCGGGTTGGCTCATCCTGATCAAGACGCCAACGTCCACAGAGTGTGGAAATGTAACCTCTCTGCTGGGAGTCCAACACCCTAACCATTAGAGTGCGTTGCTGTTCTGGAGTTGAGCTAAATCCTTACTAAAACATAATGGAGTTTAAGTATCGTTCAGAATAGGCGGCGGCGTTTCGCAGAAGCAGAAGCAGAATCTCCTCGCGGCACTACCGCAAAGCAGATGTTGAGACAACAGCACTCAGCAGGCGCCTAGATTTACAGCCCGCTGTGCGTGATCTCATAAATGTTCACACTCAAACGGTTATGAGATTAGAAACAACCTTGTGCAGCTTGTGTCTTAAATCATTGTTCTTCCCCCCCCACCCCCCCAACCCCCTACAGATAGAAGTTCAACAAATCCTTATCTACTGTGATCCGTACATGGCTGAGATGGAGAACTGCTGTGAGCTGCAGGAAGCCAAGGTGAAACGGCACAATGTTGATTCTTTCTATGCATTTTTATCGTTCTCCTGCACATGACTGAGGACTCAAGCGCTCAGGACTTGCGCAGCAAGGGTCTTGTTTCTTTCCTTTTGGACCCCATCAGTTATGAGATACTTGTATAATGATAGCCAGGAATTAAGACGCAATGGATCAATGATGGGGTTTACATTACAGCGCTTTCAAGTGCAGCCCTCACCTCTGACCTCTGGTATTGTATGCGTCCATATGGTCACTCTGTACGTCGGTGTGGGATTACTGTGGCTGGACCTAGCGTGACCTTGAGGAGATATCTGAAGCCGGGGCAAACTTAGCTTCATTTCACTAAAATACATTGAGACGGGATAAGATAAGATGTGCTTTGCTAATTGCAGAAAGGAAATGAGGGTGTCACGGCAGAAATAACAGGATATTAATGTGAATTATAAAGAGATAGAACATTTAGTTTGACCTCTGAATAAAAACGACAGCAAATACATGGGAATAGGTCCATGCACCATATGAGCGGTAGAAATCAGACTCTAAAAAGTAGTAAGTAATTACCACTGTCACGTTGCCTTTTTCTTCATCGCTCTGAACCATTAGCATATCTAAAAATACCCAGAGCTTCAACAGATAACGGCTACTCCGGCCCCACACTGCACTGTACAGTGAGGTGCCTTTGATTTACCTTGCCATTCATCTGAGGAGACTAAATGATTAAAATCTCTGTATCGATCCAGTGGGGAGCCAATAAGACGTCTGACGAGACCCCCCCTCCCCCGGTGACAGTGCAGCTGCCCCTGATGCTCTCCCTGCCCGCCCCCCAGCCGCTTGACGGATGTCCATGTCCGGCTGAAAAGGTATGATCAATCAAATCCAATTAAGGTGCCTAATGGAGTCAGAGTGCTGTGCGTTGTGTCATTGAGCCAAGTCGCTGCTCCACCGTCAGTTTGCACCGCGCACAAAGAAAGGAGAGGAAGAAGAAGGTCTAAGGGGGTACAGGCGCGTGCTGTATTGTACATGGGTCCGTAGTGAATCCTACGCGAATTCAACCTTGTATTAGGCCTCAATTTGTTTCAGTATGTAATTGGATGGATTCTGGGTAAAGAAATAAAAATAAAAAAATAGCTAAAGTGTGGTCTGAAACCAAATGTCCTTGCCTATGGAATCGACCAGACCTTAGAATGGAACATGAGGAAATTGAAATGTTTTTGATCTTGCCTGCCATATGAAATAGATGAAGGTCGTCGTAAACTCGGCCTCTGACTAAATTGACAGAGCGGCAATGGCTATTCATAGTCATGGACCAGCATGGTTTCATACAGCATTGTGTGCATCTGCAGTCTCCTCCCCAGCCCTGATTTGCGTACGTTGATAATGTGGCAGGTTTTACCACCTTCAGGACTTAAGGATCCTAATGATCCTAAGGATTAGGCTCCTTAAGGATCCTAAGGATCCTTAAGGAGCCTAATAAGGTAAGCCTGTTTGTTTGAGTCAATGATGAGCTAGATTCCAAAGCCAATACATGTTGTATGGATGGACTTTATTTTCAGAGTTTGTACGTGGCTATTTAGCATGATTGTTAGTGTCATGTTGTCAGCCTGCTTTTTTTTATTGTATCAGTTGTATAGTTATTATTTGAGACAGACATTTCCATATATTATTACCATTATGTGTCTTAATATATAATAATTATTGTACTTTGATATAAGTGGTATGATAGCTGGGAGATACTGGCCTGCCCGGTTTGGCCGGACTTCCGGGACTTACAGAGGGGAAATGTGACAATCTAGTGTTTGGATGAGGTTTGATGCATTCACTCACTGTGCCCCAGCACTAAACCACCGCATCACTAAACAACAAAACAGCAGCTCTAAAAGCTAAGGAAGCGAAAATACGACTAAAAATAAAACAGAGGCAAACCGTTATCGAGTGCTAACATCGCTCCAAAGACAAATGGTTTTCTGCTCCCAAGTTTAACTGTGCACAGGCTCTCGCCTTGGAGGCCTTCCAAGACCAAATAGTTTGCTCCTCATAAACAGAAAGCAAAAAAGATGCGTAGTCATCTGAATCCCAGCCATTGTTAGTGTCTGGTGACTTTGGATGGGTTCCTTGTTTGCCTTGTATCTCTCTACCACTGCTCTACGTTTCTCAGACCTACCATGACCCTGACATGCTGCAGCAGAGATGCTGTGTTCATCTCCTGACTGTAGCTACCAACTCCACGAGCTTCCTACCAAACACTTACTATTTGTTTATATTAAAACATGTTATAGATCATATGAGATCACCGATGCATATATTTCACATGTGTTACATTTATGCAGATCAACACATACAAACATTTTTTTTAATAATTATATAAATATATGTAATTCTAACTAGTAGCCGTATGCTATAGCTACTAAAAGAATGCATTGCCTGACTGGCTCGCCATTAGAGCATGCTATAGGTTAACATAGACCTGGAAGAGAGATGCCTCCTTTCAGCAGAGCCGACAGGTCTGGCTCTGAATAGAATTCCTGGGAATACGCAGGTGCTGCGATGCCTATTAAGGCCTGGATATTAAGAGCAGATGGCTTCTATAGGGTCAACAGCCTAATTATCCGGATATGATCATGGGATTACGGCGTATTCCTGGACCGCTGCAGTATTTTTGTTTTTGGAAGATCACAATTCCTTGAAGGCGTAAAAGTGATACGAGCATTCCATCACTGGACCAGTAGGACCGTAAGCCCGGAGTGGGAATTGGGCTATTTCTGTCAACATTATAAGTTTTGTTCTTAGTGTTATAGTTGCACTGTCTTGGATGGTGTTTCTGGCCAGGTTCGCAATTACTAGGATTAAAAAAAAAAAACGAAAAAAAAAGTCTGCCCCCATGTGTTCCATTAATCAGGCAAACAGCAAAATATTAATCTCATATTTTTTTATATATTTTAGCTTCCCTGCTATTTTTTGTTTTTTTATGATAAGGTATGCCATGCCCAGAGGAACCTATTAGGCTGGCATTTGTAGTCATCAGTAGCATCATGATTGAAGACAACTTCCATAGCTAAACACGTTTGAGTTTCTTTAAAGGACTATAAAAAATTAGAACCTTTTTGGAACATTTTTTTATATTTGGAAGTGATAAGTATGTGTTTGACATTTACTATATTCACACAACCTTCTCTTATAATTAAACCAGCTGTCAATTCTGTGATAACAGTGTCTGATGTTAAAATCTGGCTGCTGAAATGATGCGACAGAAAGTCAATTTAGTCCCATTTTATGATTTTGTAACTTTTGCACCGACATGATTGCTTGTAAAGTTGTTGAAATAGATTTGTAATTATCCTCCTGGCTTTACTTTCCTAATTTACAGAGCAAATGCGAACTTCAATTAAAATAGAATAGAGAGTGTGTGTGTGTGTGTGTGTGTGTGTGTGTGTGTGTGTGTGGGGGTGTGTGTGTGTGGTGTGTGGGGTGTGTGGGGTGTGTGTGGTGTGGGGTTTTGGGGGTGTGTTGT
>JAOPUA010000044.1:2816614-2835850 GCA_027122455.1 Trisopterus luscus
ACATTCTTCTCTGGTTTTTGTGTTCTTTGTCAGTCTTTTGTTGTTTGCGAAAACCGACATAAATACCACGGCTAATTATTCGCCGCATTGTACCGCGCACGCTGCAAAGCCGTTAACCGTGCTGTGAGAAAGAGACCCCGCTCTCACACCCGTTCATTAAAAATTATCCAGTCAAGTCATGTGAAAGGGCCGTTGATTATTTTTGGATTCCTTTTGTGTTCTCAACATAATTAGCAGCGAAAGCCTTTCTCCTCTCCACCATTAGTTAGAAAATGGTTAATTAATTGGAAAACATTTAAATCGGGCACTGAAATGTGATATGCTATTCTCTCAAAAAGTCAAAAAATATCGCAACTAGATCTACCAACAAGGAAAGCTTGGCATGGATTCAAATGATTTGTCATGACGTTGCACTAATACCAATACAACAAAAAAGGGTTTTATTGAATCGACAGTGATGGTGCAAGGTGATCGCTGCTCACCCTTCCACCTGGCTTTCCTGCTGGGCCCAGAGGACCATTCTCCCCTACTTCTCCCTGAAGGAATCCAGAAAAAACAACTCAATACACACAATAGAAAACAATGAACCAATAGCAACAACTGAAACACATTTTTTGAGAGAAAGAGAGTCTTACGGATGATCCGATTGGCCCCACAGGTCCCACTTGTCCTGGCTCTCCTTGCTCTCCCTGTGGTGGGACAATGAGAATGAGCGAGTGACCCAGTATTATTTAGAAAGGGGGTACCACAAGCCTTCTTCTGAAGGTTTTTGGGAGTGTTGGCACACTTACTGCTTTGCCCGCAGAACCCATTGTTCCCAGGAAGCCCTGTTGGCCGGAGTCTCCCTGGAAAGAAGAAAACAAAACAATGACGGCCATTTTTAACACTTGACTGGGCACGGTACAAAGGTAGCAGGCAGCACCATTTAAATGTTCTTGAGGGAAAAAGAGAGCTGACAAACCTTTGGTCCACCTAATCCCTTTGGTCCAGGTACCCCAGGTAAACCCTAAATACAAACAGGACAAAGAAAAGTTTGATCTACATAAAGAAAACAACGATAAATTGTGCCCTCAGCAATATAACAAACACTAGTTTCAGTTCCAGTTTGAAGCCGTAAGTTCCATTGAAGTGCCGGTTTGAGAGGTGGATTTTTATAGCAAGGCCAGATTCTATCGGCACCACCTTATCATCAGAGCTCTGGGTTAGGCTCCGTCACAAACATCTCAGAGGCTGTTTCATCTTTCCATCCACAAAGCATCACGTTAACGGCCTCTTCTGTGGTCGAATCACACAATTACCGCTGAGACTGGAAAATCATTGAAGGCACTGCCAAGGTCAGCTGGACCATATCTGCTCATTGATTCGCTAATGTGATGTTTATCAGATCAATGATTGGTCAGACAGGACAGCTTCACAGTTCTTTTGTTGTGCTCCAGAAGTAAGTTATCGCAAGCAGCACCGTGCACATAATAATATCTGATATCAAACATGAGGGCTGAAGCTTTGTATTAATCTCAATATACCAAAGTTAACCTTGTTATTTATAAATTAATTATCCTCAAAACAACAACATTATAAATCATTATATTTAGTGCTTTACCCAGAGGCGTCTAATCACTGAGGGTATAAAATTACACGAGGACAGAGGTCATACTTACAGGAAGTCCCTGAAGTCCAACCTCTCCAGGAACTCCAGCCTTTCCAACACCTCCCTAAAGCCAAACAGATGATAATATATAACCGTAGCAATAATATATTTTTTCCAAATATATTAAAATGTAATATTTATATTGATCGTTTTTAGTTAATGGTTGAAACAGGACTTACTTTTCCTCCCGGCATTCCAGGGATTCCCTCTCGCCCATCCACGCCCGGCAGGCCCTGATTATAAACAGGACAAACTAAATTGAGTATCTTGCAACAATAACACAGAGAACAGAAAGCAAAAGAGAATAATTCCCTGAGAGCAGAACACTTACACCCTCTCCCTTGGGCCCAGGCAGACCAGTGATTCCTCTTGTCCCGAGTACACCCTGAAAGAGATTGGGACTCATTAAACAACAACAACACAATGGTACATTCTTCGACTGACTTCAGTAGCCAAGATATTACAAATGAAATTGCTTCTCAGGTTCTTCATTAAAAAGGAAGAATAACGCCTAACAATAATAATAATAACATACAACCAACAACCACACACATGAACACGAATAATAAGTCACTGTTTATGTCTGTGTGGGTTGACACTCACAGTCTCTCCTTTAGGTCCGACCTCCCCCATCACGCCTCTCTGGCCTCCATCCCCCTGAAACCACACACAGGGAGGACCACAGGGAACGCTTACATCACACTCCCAGGGAGAACAGAACCAAACCAAAAAGCAAACCATTACATCATGCTGGGAACTCACCATAGCACCCGCAACACCTTGGGGACCGGGGTCGCCGTCGTGTCCCCGGAATCCCTGCCCGGGAAAGTGGGTGGATTAGCCTCATTATCGGTCTTAATTAAAAGGGTAAAGGATTGCACACAGCCTCCGATTGCATAAATCGTCACAAATGTACTTAAAGCGGGGGTGGCAGTGCACTGGGAAGGGGACAGAGAAACGCTTACCCTGTCTCCCTTGGGGCCCATCATACCCGTGGCTCCGCGGTGTCCCTGAGGGCCCTGAATTCACAACAACAACAACAACAACAGCTTGGAGTACTTTCCTACTGTTTAGTCATTTAGCAGGCACTCCTACCCAATGCCCCTCACAGTACAATACATCTCATGGTGGAGTGGGAGTGTGCTGCACAAAGAGGAAGACGAGGGGGGGGGGGGGATAACGGTCTTATGGGGTTCCAACTGGGGCGTCCATCCTGGAGTAAGACATTCATTTGTGGGATTTATGGAAGAAGTGCTTACTGTTGGTCCTTGGGTCCCGAACTCGCCCAGACTTCCCTGTTCTCCCTCCTCGCCCTGAAACCCACAACATCATCAAGATCAGCACCGAGAAGATCACTTGAACGTCGGCACACTGGGTGATGTCATCGACCCGTCCTGTTTCCCACCAATGAGGTTCCTTCGATGTGTATGGTAACACTTAATGTTTCAGTCACTATCATTCAGTACGAATATCTGATCATTTCCACCAACTTTAAGTGTATCTATGTATAAACTACTGCATGATTTTTGTTGTTGTTGATAGCCCCTCTGAGCCTATGACTAATCCCCGTTGTATTGCTTCATGGATGCTCAAATGGCATTAGTGAACATCAAGAAATAAATCGCACGCCGTTCGATATTACCGAATAACACGCGTGCCGGCCAACATTCGTCTTAATCCCGCTGACCGTGAGAGAGAACACAACCTGAGGTCATTTATGAACGTAACGGGGCGGAAAAAAGGCGGTCAGACGGTTCTTTCCGGGGCGTTTCCATCCTTCTCCCAAGATCATGATACCCAGAGACGTTGGGGCAGAAGACCGACGGTAAATCAGCGTGTGACAGGAGGTGGTGAGAGGAGATAGGGCCTCGGGAGCTCATTACCATTTATATGGTGAATGGATACGTTACACATTGTCTGTGTGAAGATGGCGCTTTCTGTGTATAAATCATATTCCGTATACGATAGTGGGCGCCGCTGAGGAATCACCCAGCGAACGTGTATAACTCACGCGTGGTTCTAGACACCGAAAGGCACTCGCCGTGGGAACTTATCGTTAAATCGAGGCTGTGATTATATATGAACGCTGTGCGTTATCCGGCGCAAAATGTTGGTTTCTGCGCGCGGCGGTTACTGAGGCGTTCCCAAGGATTGATTCCAGGTTGAGATTCATCTGTCTGCTGAACAGGTTCTAATGGAAACAGGCATGGCGGCTGCTGATTGAGTTTCCCCCAGGGCTGGACCTGACGGTGCCTAGCCCCTCCCTATGGAGTCACTCTGGGCCTCTTACCTTGTGCCCTTGTTTACCAGGCTCTCCTCCATCTCCCTTCACTCCTTTGTGGCCCTATGAGTATTAAATGAACAGCTATTAGTTGTTAACCATTACGGGCATAAATGCACAGAACACACAAACAGCCTAACAGTTGAACTGTGAAAAGGAACAATCTAAATCAGGGTGTGTATTTTAATTTGAGTTTTGTGCTGTACCTTCATTCCAGGGAGCCCGGGATGTCCCGAGGTACCGGACGGACAGGCGTTGGGGCACTAAACAACAATGGAACCCGTTAAAAACAATCGTTTCACAAATCGCGTGCATTAAAAAGAAGTATGAAAGTATGAAAATGTATATTATCCGGAAGCCAGCTCTTACCATCTCAGTGCTTCCAAGTGCGCCAGAGGCACCCTTTGAAATAATGACAACACACATTTAGATATAATGCTTAAATCACGCCCGCCATCTTTGATAAGCGCTATGAAGCTCCACCACACCACGCTCAAGAGACGTAACACCAGCTACAGCTGTAGTGCGTTTATGACACAACCTCCACCCACGTACAGGTTTGAGGGGACAGTAGGATGACGGTAGACTTACCCGGGCTCCGACTGCACCGCGGGGCCCCCCGGGACCCCTCACACCGATGTCTCCCTGTGGATCAGTGAGAGATTAGGACACACGCACACACACACACACACACACACAGCATGCATTCGACAGCCGTCAGCCCATGATCCACTTTGGGATTATGGTGAATTATTAAATGAAGCACTCTATACTGGTCTCTATTCTAAAAACTAGAAACGATTTCCATTGGTAATTAATAAAAGAGTCGATGGGATCAAATCATGTATTCTAAGGAAGATTATTTAGAAGCAGGATTTTTGAGGCAGGGTAACAAGTGGACACTTTTTTTTAGCATTACATAACATACCATTAGATTTATAAGGCTTTTGTCCAAAGCGCATTACAATAAATGCATTCAACCGAAGACACAAAATGCATTATCTTGAATTTGTATTCTGCTCTGTGCAAACCAGTCATTTCTCACCTGCAAAACACCAACCCTGTATTTCATGGGTTTTTTTAAGTTTTTTTTTACGTTTACTATACTTTCTGCTTCGACACCCAAATCAATCCCATCCAGGATTAATGAAGACCTGTCTCATTTCATTTTTGTATAATTTATCTATTCATAATTTGTATCTTTTTAATGGGTCACCCGTTGACGCAGGAACTAGATTCCTAGGGGGCAGCCGAAGTCCCTTCCTGACAGTGTACGGGTACTCACGTGTGGGCCCGCTTTCCCGAGTTCTCCCTGAAGTCCTCCGGGCCCAGGTGGCCCCTGATCAAAGACAGACAAAAATCAGTGACGTGTTCAACCTCAATTAGTGCTGCGGCAACACTAGGCCGAAGAGCATCTATTGTAGCAGAGAGAGCGCTGTGTGATTGTGACTAACACTACAAGACAAATGAGATGACTTACAGGAACTCCGTCTGGCCCCACACCCTGAGGACAGAGAGACATGCAATTAAGGCATCGGAAAAGTACAGGAGACACGGGTTCAATCTGTTTGTGACGTGATGGATGCCCAGTGAGGGAGGGAGTGGGTTTAAACTCACAGCAGAGCCACGTGGTCCGGCCCGGCCAGGTTCCCCCTGGAGATCAAAGACAATAACGTATCATCGCATTGTTGGCATTACCCGAGGAACCAGCAGCTAAAATCCGTGACTAAAGGAAGACAAATACTTAAAAAGCCACTGGAACTTAAAATCCTAATATTGAGTTTTATTTGGCATGTCTTTTGGTGGTTCTACATCTAACACATTAAAATACTATTTTATAATTGCTCCTGGTCTCTGTTGAGATGAAAACACTGAGGCTAAAACCCAGCCGCCCAGGGTCTCTGGGAGGACTGATTTAGCATTCCTCTGGCAGGTCCCATGACTGAGCTTGGGCACTCTTGACCTAGCAATGTGTATCTTTAATGAGGACCAATGGCGGGGCTCCGTTCCCCACAGAGCTCACTGGCAACCACTTGGCGGATTAGGTCTCATTTGTCATAAGGCATTGCTTCACGCATGGCAATTCCTGCCGTAGCGCCAGCGGTTTGGTGCGCTATGGGCACCGTGGTGAACCAGTCCAGGGGAAGAGGAGGAGGAAAAAGGGGCTCATTAGTCACTCACTTTGGGTCCGGTGAGACCGTCCGGCCCGACGTCTCCGATGGGCCCGGTCAGACCCTGCAGAGGAGGGGACATTACGCCTTACTAATACATCATCACAAACACTCTCCCCCCCCCCCACCACCACCACCCCCTTCCAAAGGGGTGAAAGAGGAAACGCAAAGGGAAATGCTGTAATCTCCCACCTTTATCTGTTCAAGCTTAAAAATGTCTCCTGACAATCTATTGTGTACTACTGTAATTCTGAATTATTTATAATTGACATACAGATGTCCTTCTAGGAGGAGGAGTCACACCATTAATAACATTCACATCAGGACATTCTTTCGTCATAATACTCCTCCCCCTCTCTCAGCTCGGTGATAAACGACCTGTGAGCCAGCTCGGTCCAATAGCTCATTTTGAGACATTGAACACCAGTGAGATAAACATAGATACAGTACATACACTGTAGGGAGAACAGAGCAGAGCGGGCTATGGTTCTGAGGGCCTGTTAGTGGGGGAGTTTCAGTCAAAGGGCCACATTCCTCCCCGGCTCTCCTCAAACAAACCCAGTGACAGGTACCATTCCACACTGTTCTGAGGATTCTCAACACAAGACTCCAACAGACCATCAATATGGCCCTTGTGCTGCGAAAACTTGCAGTGTACATGTGAATGCTCTTATGATGTTATTTAACAATGGACGGCTGCTTCTATGCTTAATAATGTATGTACAACAACGTTTAACAAAAAAGGTTACTCCAAAATCATAAAGAAATGACTTGGTATGCATTACCTTAAAGCACTCAATTATTTCTTTGTTCGCAGCTATATTTTAGCTGTTTTAATAACCATTCCGTTCAAAAGCAAAAGTGATTAAGTCCTGAGTGCCTCGTTACAAAAAAAATAGCATTCCTCCCCTTTAAGGAATTCCCTGTATTTGTTTTCTTGCACACTTCAAACTGTAGATTTGCTTCTTAAAGGAGACACTTGATTGATGATAGTTGTGAGAACATGCAAGGCAAAAACACCCCTAGGATGTTTACATTCTCGATGTGGACCTAATTAACAACTCAAGAGCCATTTTAAACAACACACTCATCCACATTAAAACAGTCGAATGTGAAAACACCAACACACTCACGTCGTCCCCAGGTTCACCTGGTAGCCCCGCTGAGCCAGGTTTACCCGCATCGCCATCAGCTCCCTGAAAACACAGGACACCATCACAGTACCCCCCCCAAGTCAATCCATCAAACGCTGCTCACAACTCAGGAGAAAACAAACAGTATGTTTTAATGATGCTTTTATATTTACAGAAGGGCCGTCCACGCCGTCTGGACCTCTCTCCCCCTGTAACGTCAAAGTGAGACTCAATGATTTTGGACATAACTCATTTCAATCTTTTTTTTTCACGAATTATTATTGCAGCTTTGTCTCAAAGATCAAATCTGCTCCTTGAGAGGACTTACGTCAACGCCATCAATTCCCGGTACACCTGCAGGCCCGGGGGGGCCAACGGCTCCCTTTTCCTTCTAGAATGAACATCAAATAATTACTCTCAATGTCGTATTGAAATCGACTCAAAGGATCACACAGTTTAAATTCCACATTATCCTGCGTAGTGTTCTTGTGCTGACACCTGACAGTAATAAAAACGGAAGAATGAACAGGTGCGCTGGCTCAAAACCGCGGCTACTGAAGCATTTGATCGATTTCAGCAGTAAAGGGGTCTAGGGGGGGCTGATTTCACAACATCAAAAGCAATATAACGCATTACAGGAGGTAAAGGAAACCTATAAAAGGATTTCTCGAGGGTAATTTTCCTAAGGCATGCATCCATGGCGTTCCTCCTCCATAGGCCTATCCATGCTCGACAGAGATGCAGTCCCTGTGGCAATCATTCAGTCGGCTGCGTCTCCATTCCGACTGTTATAACACTCACCTGCACCACCGTCTCCTCAATCTGCAAAAAGGAGGGAGAGAGAGATAGAGAGAGAGAGATAGAGAGAGAGAGGGGGAGAGAAAGAGAGACATACAAAACAAATTGTCTTACTTGAGCGGAGCAAAGAAGGACTATTTGCAGTGCAATCACCACAAGTGGCCCGCGAATCCCCAGGGGCCAAAGCATGGTCTCCTGTCCCGGTTGTCTGCGCAGGTGAACTTTAGTCCTTTCTAGTCCTTTCGCCGCCTTTCGCTGGTAAGACGGAGCCCCCGGACCGGTCCAACTCAAATGAGTTCGCTTCAACTATCTGACCGTCTGAGGTACCATGGCCATCAGTGACTCGTGCATATTCATGACACCTCTTGGTTTTCGGGAGCGATTGGAGGGATTCCAAATATGTTCAAAGGGGAGGAGTTACCAAAGAGGCAGGACGAATCGTGAGCCGGAGCGGGCCATTTAAATAGGTTTAGGCCACAAAAGAAAGGTTCATAAGATATATGAAATATTATTTGATAAATAATGCACTCAAAGACTGACATGAGGCAATGTTAGCCAACTGGAGGATTACCGAGGTTGTGCCAGCCAGGTCCTTGCAGGCTTCTAGGCTTGGTCTGGTCCAGTCGCAGTGAATCAGCATCGACTGCAGTTCAAACTAAGAGGAAAGAGCAAGGTGGTAATGGTGAAGGCCTATACCTGTAGCCTATAATAATATAGGGTCATAATGTGACGTTTTCTAATCATCGAAAAACTGACAATAAAGCTAGGGAGTGCAACGTGAAATTGTATTTGAATGTGTATATCTGATTGTATTTTTATTTAATTCTTAAAATTACAATTTATTTGCCGTTTTTTTGGTTTCCACTTCTATTTTTTTTGCTTGGTTTATAACATTTATTTATTTGTTTTATTTATGTATAATTTAAACTAACAAAAACTCTGTTGTTTTTTTTAGAGGGTAGGCTTGTGTATTTGCGTATCGTAACTTTCATACATTCTCTTTTTGCTTGATTGTCAGGGCTTTAACTACAGAAGTCTGTTGGCATCGTCTCCACAACCCATACATGCCTTCAGCTTTAAATACACGCCTTTCAGCAAGTGTACAGACTCACCGGGACAGCCAGAACTGGATTCTCCTTTAGTTTTCCGATCAACGTGAAGCCATCCAAGCTGACCTTCTCTCGAACTGGTATTTCTTGAATATCAATTAAAACACAATCCAAGAACAGACTTACAGACTGTTTGTTAACTCTCAGGAGAACCTTGTGCCATTGAGAATTAAACACAAATGAAAGAGAACTGAAAACGACAGTCCTTCTTTCATGGTCAAGTGTTGTGAAAGAGAATTCAAGTGACTGGGATTCTCCGTTAAGTCCGATCGCCATTTGTTCTCCTCCGTTCACGTCTTGCATTTGCCAGATATTCCATCTCTTGGACACAGTGCTGCCGCTCATGCGCAGAACGGCTACGAACGCGAACTCTTCTGGCAGTCCTAAGGGATATGCTGATCTGGAACAAACACAGATATAAAAGCCTACGACTTATTATATGATATTATATTATGTATAATTTATATAATATATATCAATATGTATAATATATTTATCGTATAATATATCAATATTACATATATTATATTGTATTATACATTAACTCTAACCCTAACCCTAACCCAGTTATTCTTAATATAAAATAGTGCAGTAAGTAACTTTCCGTTAGTAACCGGGGAAAACTTGTACTTTCAGGACCATGGAGAGGCGTAAACTATCGGCACCCCACCGTATTAGCCACTAGGTGGCAGTGTCTTATTATCCAACGCTCTAAGGGCTTTTTCTTTTTTTACCTTGTGTTGATCCTGAAGTTGAAAGCAGGCCCTATTTGATAAGCGACATGCTCCGGGCTAGAGCCCACAACACTCCTCACAGTTCCTCTCCTCGCCAGTTCAGCAATCTGGAACTGAGACATGATGTAAAACCCTGAGAAGAGGAAGACATGGGGTAAGAACTCCAACAAAAACCCGAAAAAAACCCTCCAATAAGATCTAGATCGAGTGGTGTGGTTGTTATATGAACCCACCTGGAAAACGGTCGTCTCCCACTTGTACCAGGGGGCAGACCGACTTCTGGAGTTGAACACCAAGTTCGGATGTAAACGTCACCGCTTCAACATAAAAGCAGATGTGAGCATACTAGCGCAATGGCCAAGGGCTATGTTTTTTTTTTTTGCAATTGATGGTTTCATCTCTTTCAGAAGTGAAAACATTATTCAGCAGGCCTCGAAGTCAGAAAAAGGCTTAGGCCTATACAGCGATGCATTATTTATATTGCATGCAGTTATATAACATAGCCCAGGGTAGGAGGGTTCCCTCCAAATCAATGCACGCCAGCCAGGACGTTTTATGCGGCGCGAGGGCGGGGGGCGTTTGTGTACATCAGCGCCTGACGGTGTGGCTGGTAAACTTCCAATGTTTAAAAAGCTGTGAGACTGCCCTGAATAAATATTAGGTCCTCTTTGATTGTTTATGGTTTCTCGTTTAACGTCTCGGTTCTAGTTTCGCCTATCTTCGCACCGATTTCTATTCCCTTACGCGTAGGCCTACTTTAAAACTGCATTAATACATCGTTTATTAGGTCATGTGGCGAATATGCACATTTCAATAATACAATACAACTGTTTACGGTGTTCTTCAGAAAATCTGAGATGCAATGTAGTGCAAGATCTTTACATAAAACTGAAATACAACAATACAAGTAAAGCAAGCAACTACAAACCATCTCGTAGACCACTTTCAGGGGTCAACCTTGAGCAAAACCAACTGCAAACATATATATATATACATATGCACTCAAAACAAACATATTCATACAAAGGCGGCCGACCAACTACTTACTCTGGGAATGGAGTCCTGTGCAGCCACATTGTGGGACCACAGAGCAGCAAAACAACAAGTACAAGAGGTTTTTTCTGAAGAGGAAAAAAAACAATCACCTCATGCATCCAGACAACAGTAGAGTTCCAGTTTGTTGTGTGTAAGTACGGTGATTCACTCGGCACATTCACACACAATTCAAACAAGTTACCTTTTGAACCCATACATTTCATAGCTCGATGGACAGGAGAACCGGCCCCTCTCTGTAGATTCAGCGTGGACCACTGCTGGGTAAAACCTGTGGTATGTAGAAGTAGCTCCTTCGACGCTGCTGTCAACCTTTGGGGTGGCAGGGTCCCTTTATAGCTTTGACGTTGCCCACCAATTGGTGGGGGGTGAGTCAACAGCTTTGTGTGTCAACTTTGCATTCCTCAGGAGCTCTCCTTCAACCAGCCTTTGGCTAAATCCTGCATGCCCACTAATCTGAGAATAAGTGACAGATTATTTAATAATGGTTCTGTGTTTTGAAGCGTTTGTGATAAATCACAAAATGGTCGTTTAGGTCTGTGAAAAAGACAATCACTACAACATGGCAACGATTGCTCTGCCTGATTTTAACTGACTTTCTTGGGGCTATCCATGGACTCAGAGTTTTTTTGTGTAGTTGTCATACTGAGGAAATGTTGAGTATCTTTCCAAATATTTGGATCCTGTCGACTTCTATGCAGGGTCTCTCTGGAATAAACATTGGACACGGTAAGAGACATTAATACATTCAACAAAAACGTGTGGGTTGCTGCAGGTCTTTATTGAATATTTTTGCTTATATGAGTGGGAGGTGTGACGGGAGCAATAGAAATGAACCAGAATACTTTTCATTTTGAGGTTTATTGTTTGAGAGACATCAAGTGCCTCATGAAAAGAGGAAAGCCAGAGCGCTGGAGAGAATGGAAATATGAAAAATGGCCATTGGTGATAGCGATAAACATAAAATCATATAAATGTTCAATAAGTTACAATTGTCTTATTACATAATGTATGAATGAGGGGAGAATATGAGTTGAAGAAAAAAGGTTTTGTGGTTTCAAACAGAATTCTAACTGTGTGAAGATACAGGATATTAGTTCCATGGTATTATACTTAACCTTGTGTCCCTAGTGTGAAACTGTATTCTATACAACCTTGTGAATAAAGCCTCTGATTTGGACTCGACTGAGTCTCTATTCGTTGTGAATCTAATCTACAGAACTTGATTCTTAGACGAAAAACACTATAACACCAATAATCAAAAATGACATTTGTTGTTATTTCCGATACTAATTATATGGGCTAATGAATGGTGCTTAAAGGATTGTTGTAAAAGGGCTGTATAAATAAAGTACATATACCTAGTGCTGCATAAAGATGATCTACTATTAAACATCATCCTTATTAAGTGGTGGTGGACATTAAACTTTATTGATTTATCAGTTAGTCTTTCAGCAGGTGCCTGAATCCAAAGCGATTTACAGTGAATTGAAGATACAATGAGCAGAGGTTAGGCATCGCTACCTATAGAGACACATTAAGACATGGTGGTAAAAATATCCCAATATCCTTTTGGCTGTGAGCCAAACATGCTAACCATTATTCTGCCTTCTATCAAGAATGATTATATGCCTCTGATTGTGGGCATTGTGAACTCGACTCGAGGTGGTGGATAAATATAAGGCAACATGACATTGATTATCCCATCCGACTTTATAATATGCTTACTGAGGAGGCAACATAAGAAAATGCTCAAAATTATTCAGCAATCTGTTAAGACTGGCTGGGTAGTCTTACTTTATGTGTATATGAGCACAGGTGCTTAGAACTTTGAGGTAATTTCCCATAATGCATTTCGTACAGGCATAGATATGAAAGCTTCATTCATCAAACCTCCCAAACCTGTTGTTTTAACCTTGTTCTCAACCAGGGATGGGAGTAACCTGAAGGATAATGTATTTATTTTTAAGATGTAACTATTATTTCTTTAGTAATATAGTTTCAGCAGTTTTAACGAGGTTATCTTCCTCTATACAATTTCATCGACAAAAAAAAGAAAGAATAATAAAGCCTATGAATAACAATAGTTTGAGACTCATCTAATGACGTCGCCTGGATTATTCTCACTATTGGTGCACATTCAATTGTGGAGATGCGCAGCAAATGCGCAGTAAAATGTCCACCGCGGCGCCAGTACGCAGTGAGCGAGCGACGGGGGGAGCCACGGAGTGAAGCCGTAGCCCGGACCACCGTTGGCTCAGGTATCAAACAGGACACATTAATAGAGACATGTACGGTCAAAGTAGGAGGTACAAAGATAAGAAAACGATCGTGTAGAATTGTCCGCAGAGTGTTCGCTCTACGAATGCCTCGCAGTGCAAAGGACCAGAGGACTCTTGTTAGCAGGAGCTAACGTCGGCTAGCCAGCTAATGTTGTGTAGCCGAGTGACTTACCGATGCAATGGTGAGTAGCTGTCTTCTTTTCCTAGCGCTTTGCCTAAACTGTTTAGTGAATGGTCCGTTTGACTAGTGCTGTTTGTCAGCCGGTATGAGGCTGACAACCCCGTCATCCCGTCATTGATCCACTGTGGTGGGGTTCTGTGTTGTATGCTAAAGTCCATCCATCCCATACCATACCTCCACGACCTGACCCCGAGCCCAGATTTGTCACCCCACGTCTCGGCTGGACTTCTTCACCCTGCCTGGTCCACACTTTACCTCAGCAGATCAAAATACAATACAAACTGAACACCATGCTGTTAACATCATCGCGTTTCCTAAACTTTGTTTACCCGGTTTAGAGTTTTCACCAGATGGCACAAATGTTTTCCACAAACGAATAATAATGCCATACAATTATATATATATTACTGCTAGGAACAGCCTGATGCTTGATTTTTATCATAGCCCTTTTGCAGTAGTTGGTCAACTTCATTGACTGTCAGGTGTCATTGGCTAAATAGGTCTTGTACTTTATCACTATAGTCTATTCAATTGGTTTTAAGAAAATATATAGGTTTATGTTCCCATAATTTGCGTATGGTGACGCATGCACTTGTGGGTTTAGTTTTACTGTACTTCTTCATTCGTAATATTCAAACCACCGCAATATAAATAGCTAAACTTTTTCCGGGTTTCTTATGCGATCATATAAATGTCGACCCTTATTCATGCAGAAGTCTCAGCGTCCTGGTGTATTTATCCTACCACACTACACTACTGTACCAAAATAGGGTTCATAATGCTGTAATTGTGCTCTTTAACTGTTCCGCTTGTAGCATGGTTTGCGAATTATATGATCTATTTCAATGCAATGATTTGTGGCTAGTGAAGTGATGGTCGTTATACTTATGTCTGTAGGCATTCTTCAACTTCAAGTGTTGTCCTAATCATAAAACGTATGCTGTCAAAGGCTGCTGTGGGTAAAGTGTCATGAGTCAGTGCGTCAATATATGTGTAATGTAATTGTTTGTTTTGTTTAGCCACAATGTAAGGTTAGTCAAGTCAAGAAAAACGTTACTTTGGAAAAATGCTCCCACAATGCACATTTTGCTATGATATATATACATACATCTTTGTTCTGTTTTGAGATGCAAACTTTCACAAGTAATCAGGTGATGATAAACTAGAAATGTATTTAGCCAATTTCCTATTGGTGTTACACTCATTAATAACAGTTATTTTATAATGGAAGGAACTCGGGAGCAAAACTATCTCCATGTTGATCTCCAAATTGTCTGTGTGTCTGTCAAGATCAAATAGCTGCTCTTGTTGCCACAGGCGAGGGTTTCATTCCACGTTTGTGACAACCAATCGAAAGCCTATCCATCATTTATTTAAACTGAAGCTGGTTTTGTTGAACACTGTATATCATTATCGAGTGCAAAAATTTACACTAAGCTCTTAAGGTAACTGAAAAGCAGGTTCATCACAAGGTTGTTTTTTAGTTTTAGACTGTTAACCATCACCTGTACATTCCCCTGAAAGGCCTTCAGGTGTGTCCCCGATGACGTAAGGCATCCCCGGCTATAATACCAAGATGAGTGAAGTCCAGGCCACGGTGGAGTTTGCTGTGGAGCTCCACAAGTTTTACAATGTGGACCTGTTCCAAAGAGGGCAAGTATTCAGTTTCTCCGCTTTTCATTTTAGTTTTCTCTGTGTTCTCAACATGGTGTACATATGAGATTTGGCTATTTCAGCGATAATGTGACGGCCGATGTTCAATTGTGGTGATGTTGGTACAAACAAACGCATAATCCCATGTTTTCCCTAAGAGAGTAAAAGCTGTCCAACCTGTATACACATCCTGCACACTGTCTGGCCAATTCCACTGGAGGACAAATATTTACCTGGTACTTTTGTAACTGTTTCTGACCCTATTTAATCTGGCCTCTTTCGCTTTGAACTTGATATTTTAAATAGGTGCAAGTTTTTAGAGAAGGTTAAACAATACCAAAGATACTCTGGCTTCTTCTTTTTTGGGTCAACACTGCAGTTTCAGTGGGGATGTGAGACATTTTCTTGACCAACTAGCTGCTTTGTGTCTTTGGTATGAATGCGTCTAACAGGAAATGAATTGGTGCATAGACTAAACTAACATAGGTATGCTTCTTGTTCTGGTCCTGGCCCCGCCCATCGTTTGTTGTTAATGTATTTAGTTGAGCACACTTCTGTCTATGTTTGCCAGATATTCCTGGTTGGGCTGTGTTGGCTAGGAGCCTGTGGCATTACGCCGTGACAGGCAATGCTAGTTTATTGTTCCCCCAATCTGTTCACCGTATCAACAGGAAAAGGGTCTAGAAGGAAACGGGACCAGGGTTAGCCATAGCAGAGCATTTAACCTTGATGGCACATTGCGGCTGGATATGCTATCACTACAAAGTAACTCGGTAGTGGAAGGCTAATTCGACCTCTCTGCGCTCATCAATGCTTCAGTAGATCAGGTTTACTACATGAGTGACTCTGAGAGAAAACGTGTATTACTTATTCATCAAAGACGGAGGTTTGCATTCCACAGTGCTTTATCGTGCTACCCTGCACGCTCCATCAGCCTAACCCGATGTTCTTGACCAAGCCGAAATGGTCCGCTCTGGAGATACGCTTCGCTGTGTAATAACGACACTAACATTTACAGTTGCCTTGTTTTTTTCCATGTAGGTTCTACCAGATCCGGGCCAGTATGAAGGTTCCTCCCCGGGTCCCACACAAAGTAGAAGCCAGTCTGCTCCACCCGGCAGGTTAGTTCACGCATCTCCATATTTATGAGTATCCCCGTCTGAAAAAAAAAAAACACAAAGATATTTTCACCAACATGATGCTCTGTTGTTGTGCAGATCGGTGCTCCTTTTAACAGTGCAACAAATCGTCTCACACATCCCACAATTCTCCTTCTCATTAAGGAGGTTTGGGTTCCAACATGTAAGGGCACTTTTGTGTTAAAAACAGGATAAATTATTAACACACGTCACCTCGGCTTACCCAAGCTGCTATCGACCCGGTATTAAACGCTTGCCTAATGGCACTGGAAAGGTGTTGACAGTGATTGGCATGGAGTTGCTTTATTCAGTGTGTTTTATTGGCAGCGAGCCCTCTGGGCCTTATCTCACAAGCCCGTCCTTGTTCCCCGCATTTCTCAGCGGCCTGGTGCTTGCGTCTCATCCCCTTGTGGGAAGAGAGCCGTGTGGTTTCAGTAGCTCAAAGTCTCTTTCTCTGCCACCACACACAATAAATAACACCTTGGCCACCAGTTGGGTCAAGAGAAGGAAACGTTACTAAGCCGTGCAAATAACATGTATATATTGTATCTTATTCTATTGTATACCAGGCAAGGGTTTGAGTTTTGCATGATATGCCCTGCTCTGGGGTTTTGCTGGCTTATGTTGTTTCAATGAAGTTGTGCAACGTAGAATTGCAAGAATGTATGAACTTCGAGTTCAGACTATTAAGCAGGGATATCTTGATAACAATACAATGATATCTTTTGTCCGATGCATATAAAGTACATGGCTGTCTGTGGCTTACACACGGTTGAAATAAACAGTAATCTCTCCAATATGAGATATGGCTGAATGACACAATATACGTTGATCATTTTGACCGCAATTGATAATTTGAATGACCTAAAAAAACTAGGAACTACCATGCTGGATTTAAACACTTCTGTTTAACACTTAATATGACCGTCCACTGTTCTTCATTGATAAATACTCCAATGTCGATACAACAATGAAAAACACTCAAATATTGTAGATAAGTATGGAACCGTGTTTGTGTAACAAACCCAGCTGTTATGTTTGATGGTCCAGTCTCTTATGGATATATTTTGAACATGTTTTATATTGATATTGACCATAAGTCTATCACCATATGATCATTGTTTCATTGCTCAGGCCTAATCTCTCCCTATGTATACAATCATGTTGATTTTGAGGTTTATCCAGGGCCAAGCGCCAACTCATGTTCCATCCAGTGTTTGGTGTTCCACGACTGCTAAACCAGGTCTTAGATAGTCATGTCTGCCTGTCTCTGTTCCCTGGCACTTAGGCTCCGACCTGGCCTTCCCAGCCTCCGTCCAAGAGGACGTCATCAGCAGCAAGACCTACCAGATCCTGTACAAGAACGAGGAGGTGGTGGTCAACGACGTTCTCCTCTTCAAGGTCATGATGCTGTTGGACGAGAAGAAGGTATGCAATCACCAGGACGGAGGATGTGCTCACGCTCCCTCTTCAGTCCTCAGCTTTTACTTCTTACAGGGCTGATTTTATGCAACCAAGTGGGAGTGCGATTAGCCATTACAAGCCGTTTGAAACCATGCCTTTTCCTGCGTTTGAGTGACCTCAGTAGTGGCGTCCAGTGTCCACATAGATGTATGCTGGATAGATCAGTCTACCAGCCCACCCAGTGGAATGTTACACATGTTGCTTATCTATTCATCATACATCTAGGTTGGACACTGGACAACACTTGCGATGTCCCTAAATAACAGGAAAAGGCAGCCGTTTGAGATTCAAACTGCCTGTAATGGCTAATGACTCACTGGCATAATATCACCCTGTTTAATTTGTGTGCATTGTTTACATCATAAGGTGGAGGAGTCCCTCAATGAAATGGATTTCCAAATCGTCCTGGAGTTGTTCTTCACAGATGGGGACTACAGGTAAGCATCGCCATGACTCCCCGGTAACCCTTTTGGAAGAGGGTAGGGTTTGAGTGACGTGAGCCACGTTCCTTTCTGTTCATTCTTTTTTCCTCTGCCCGTAGTTCAGAGGACCAGAGCTCTCTCCAGAGCATCAGCAGTCGCGTTCTTCGTTTGCACTTTAGCCTCCAGAAAGGCATCCACCAGCAGGTCAACATTATGTTTGACTACTTCCACCTGTCGGTCATCTCCATGACCATCCACGCCTCCCTGGTGGCCCTGCACCAGCCCCTGATCAGGTGGGCCTCCCGCGGCTAATGCAAACAACGAGATGGCGCTCCACCCAATGTCATTTGACCTTCACTCTGTGTGCTATGTGTGCTCATCGCCCCGTTAACCCTGGGATTCCTTCTGGCACTCCGTCTCTTCTAGTTTCCCACGGCCGGTGAAAACCACATGGCTGAACCGCAACGCTCCGGCGCAGAGCAAAGACTCTGTGATCCCCAACCTGGAGAGCGTGGTGTTCGGCAGCACCTACGTGAAGCAGGTGTCCCCAGACGTAAGCCCAAATCAAACGGGTCCTTTCCTCGAGAAGCCCCTGTTAGCTGTGGCTTCCTAGATACGTCTCGCTGCTAAATTTAAAATGAGCCGACTCAATTTAAGATGAGCCAAGTACCATTTTTACCTAAGTCTGGTTATATCACCGGCTAAAATTAAGTAGTTGGCAGACCAAGACTCGGTGCACTTGCTAGCAGAACCAGAGGGCTGTTGTTGAGTTTGCAGTAGTAGGAGTAGTAAAAGGTAGTAGTATTGGTAACACTCTTCCAACAGCCATGCTGAGTGAGGCTGCTGACAGATAAATAGACAGAAAAATGATTAGGGCCCGCCATGATGGTATTTAGCCTCATGGGAGCACTGAGATGGAGTGGGCCTCCGCTGAATGCGCCAGAGTCACCGGGGCAGAACGGTGCCAATGTCTCTCATCATTCTGAAATACAGGCTAATGGGCAACTCGGGAATACGAACCCGCGGACCACTTTTCATTTGCTTAGGGGGATCGATGTGGAATCAACCACAGAGCATTCCAGCATGGAAAATGGAGAAGAATACATTGCAGTGAATGGCAGGCTGATGTGTTGTGTTTTGATTTGTAGCACTCGCGTTGTAAAGACGC
>JAOPUA010000044.1:3126419-3141740 GCA_027122455.1 Trisopterus luscus
TTCTTTTTTGTTGGTTTTTTTTTGGGGCGGGGGGCGATCCAAATAACCATGCTTGATGCCTCGCTATCTACCTCTATTTCATCCCTCACAATTCCCCCCCCCCCCCCCCCCCCCCCGCAAGCAAACATGCCAGCCATGTTTGTTTACACATGAGTAGGCCATCACTTCTGGCGTGTCGCTTGCTACAGCGCTGGCAGCCGCTCCAGCTGTTGCCGCACTGCACTGTACGCGGGTAAACAAAAGGCCGTTCCCAACAGTGGCGTGATTAAAGAGAGCCACGTCCACCACTCATCATGTGCTAAAGAAAGAGCATAATAAGACAGCCTTTTTTGTGATGTTATCTCATGAATTCTCCATGGGTCGGCCTCGTTGTTTATTTATTTCGTCCTCCTCTTTCATGCGGCGTTCCCAGAATTCCACCGGGAACCACCGAGTGTAGCAGGGGGAGATGGATGTGAAGGCAACTTGTTCTCTTCTCCAGGAGGTAGAAATCCGACACCATTTGCTTTCTATATGGTATTATATTTGTCTATTATTTTGTGGTATACTTGTTGATGCTAATATGCTGTTTATTGGTGATCGTAATGTGGATATATTTATAAATGTTACATGTTTACTCCCTTCTTTGTTAAGGCGGTTACTATACCGTCTGTGTAATTACTTTGAGCGTTTTCCATTCATAGTCGGTCATTTCCATAAATATGCTTGAGTTGCATGTAAATTAGCATTTCAAACAAACATTTAACTGCCTCGCCACAAGACAAAGCCACTAATGAGCTCGTTACTAAATGGTTACTGACAGGGTTGTAATCACGGCGTTGGTGAGTGTACATGGAAGGTTCTACACCCCTCATATCTCTCTTCTATTTTTTTTGGTTCAAGCAGCAATACTAGGCCTACCCTGCATTCATAAGTACTTGCTATGCACGCAATACAATGTGAGTATCGTACACAACACAACGATAACTTTGTAGCTATCACAATTTGATTCCCGTGTTTTGTGAGCGGAATACTGCAGGGGAGTGACTGCCTACACGGGCTGACCACATTTACAACCCTGAAACCTGGACTCTTTTAGTGTACCGCACGTTCACGCACGTGCACATATATGAGCTTACAGGCACGCATAAGCTCTATATGGTGTTTTCATCAGGTTCTCATCGGCCGTCTTTATATGATCTTTTATGTTGGCATTTCCCTCATGCACGACCGAAAATGTATTCTTGCAGTGTGGGCAGAAGGCAGCATGTTTGTGCTGCTTCACAAAGAGTAGTGCAAGCCTTCCGGAGATCTTTAGAAAACACAGACTTTCTCTTCAGCATGACAGCTAACTGTTAGTGGACTGACACATTTTGTCAGACGGAGCCACGAGCGTCACAGGCTAGCTACAGCCTTCACAATGATTGATTGACACACATACAGACAAATCAGTGTTGCATTGAGATGCGTGGTCCAATGGTAGTTCTTTTGATTGGGTCAGATAATAATGAGTGTGACAGAACATTATAAACATCAATGTAGTTGCTGAAAAATATGAATATAATATTATTTTGAGAATACAATTTTTATTATATATACAGCATATAAGTTGCATTCCAGACAAATTAACAGATTTGTTTGGACTCAGGACACACTGCCGGAAACAACAAACCTTGAGATCTGGTCAGCGGAGCCTACCCCGACTGCCCCTCCCTGCTGAGTGTGTGTGTGTGTGTGTGTGTGTGCGTGTGAATGTGTGCGTGTGTGTGTGTGTGTGTGTGTGTGTGTGTGTGTGTGTGTGTGTGTGTGTGTATAATGCAGGCCAGGGGTCTGGCTTACCCCCTGAAGTGCTCCAGAGCTGAGTGTTCGTCAGATTAATTGATAGAGAGCGTCCTGAATCAATGGGGCGGTCCAGGCGTAGCAGCCCCCTCTGTTTGACCAGGCAGGAGACCATCTGGGCAGGAGGGGACAGAAAACAAATAAAACGATAGCCATTGTGTGTTGTGTTGACGAGGGGGGGAGAGATGAAGGGCCTTCAGTGTAATGGGGTGTGCCCACTCCGGTAATGCCACATGAACTCACAAGAGCCCCCCTCAGATCCATATTCCAGCGCCCGATGCGGCACACAGCGGGGGGAAGAGGACGGAGCAGACTTTCTTCTGGTGCTTTTGTTGTTGTGGCATACGGCTAATAATTAGAGGGATGGCTGGCCATGTGGAGAGGACAATAGCAGGCCCCAGTTTGCAGCAGCGCTTTCCCACACTTTCAAAGGAGTAAAAACAACAAGGGCTTTAATTCAATGCTACACGGGCGCTTGATAATGAGCAAGGGGGGGGGGAGTGTCTGCCTTTCGGCTAATTTCTCATAAGGATTCCACTTAATAAGTATGTGCATTAATAATCCAAAACGCACCAATAAAACGAATGAAGAAGAATGGGTGCCTTGAGGTGCATTGGTCAAATGAGGTGGCAAAGGCCAGCAGGAATTGTGGGTACTGCTATTGCTATGACAATGACTATATCGGGGGGGGGGGCTGAGCATTTTATTGCATCATCGGCTCAGCCAATGGGCTAACCCCCCCCCACCGTCCAGCAGGAGGCATCTGGACAGCCGGTCGCACAACATTAGAATGATCAACGGACAGGCAGGAGGAGCACGACGGCAGACCCCTTGCCCTGGACGCCATCTCCAAACAAGCCGTGTCATCGGAGAGATGGCCGTACGACTACATGTTGTGCCTCCTGAAGCCTCGCCAAAGACACTTGGGGGAGAAGGGCGAATCGCAACGGACAACTACTACTACAACTGTCAGAAATGTAGCCTATGGGATCACAAAGTGCGTCCTTCATTCCAGCTTCATGTGTGTGCTGCCTGCTACTCCCCACCCAGACGTAGTCTGGGTGGGGAGGAAATGCGCAACAGTGTTTGTTTCAAGATGTGAAAAGGCAGGGAGAAATGCACCATGATCACGAAACTGTCTGTTCTTCAGATGTGAAATTGGTAATCCCCCCCCACCCTCAACCCCCTTTTAAATCTCGGTAGCTGTAAAAATATCCTAAGCACTGTCAACATACGTATATTTATCTTTGAAGTCCCCCCACTGTTGGTTCTGTTGAGGAAGTCGTTTTCTAAAGGGTTGCTTTGGCTGGGAGAGACGGTCACAATGGGAACCGTTTATGAGCGGTGTTTAGCTCACCATGGGCCAGGTGCTCCTTCCAACAAGTCGTTTTAGGTAACCAGTTTAAAGTCGAGGGGAGAATAGAGAACTGTTTGTTAGCAGTTAGGTAAAAAAAAAAAAAACAATGAATAAAGATTTTCCTGGATATCTGGATTGTGATTTATGCAGCTCTGGCTCCAAGAAAGGAAAGAAAGGAAAATCAGTTGGTAAGGTCAACTCATTGGCCGATACAATGGACGTTTAGAGTGCCAGGCCAGCCTATATGGGATGTGCCACTAAAACTCTGACTTAGCAATCACTAATAATCAAGTATATTTGTTGGTCACCCCGGGACGTCTCCCAACTGCACCTTCGCCCCGCGGGTCTCACACCCCCATCTCCAGAGGTAATATTCAGATTTTGAGCAGAGCCCTGGCCCAACCCAGGCAGCCTGCTAGAGGAGAGTAGTTGTGCTGGAGGCACATACATTACAAAAGGTGTAAGGCATGTCGTACATAACTATTATATCAAGAAGATTCAGTCTATTATTTTTTCGCCTCCAAAAATGTGGATAGTTCCCTGACCTCTTCGCATTAATCTACATTTACAAAAGGCTACAAGGTTTGGAAGTCTCTCTCTCTCTCTCTCTTCCTCTCTCTCAGTGGGTAGACGAGTATAGCGGACCTCTGCATTGCCAGAGGTCCTCCGAGGTTGAGCTTAATGTATAAAGATGGGGTGGGCTGGGTGGGGGTGCGGAGCATGGAGGAGAAAGGAGCTGTACCCTGGCCGCATAACCATGGCAGCAGTGCATGGCTCTCCCCCAGGACTGCTGTCAGTTGGCATCTTAACACTCTGTAGCCTAATGAGAAACAATGCATTCTCACGCACCTTATACAACCTCTCAGATTTATATCCACCTCTAAATCGCTTCCCCCCCCGTCCTCAGCCCAGCGTTGTCACGGGTCGTCGGGCCTTCAGTGTTTCCAGAACTACCAAGAGCTCTGCATGGCTGTACTAGGGGAGGAACTGAGAGTACTGTTTTTAAAGAGCTCTTTATGCGAAAGTGGTGTATCATCAATTATATGCACCTTTTAATTAAACGGGATTGATGAAATGTTGGATTGTGTAGAAAGGTGTGCCATTCCTTCTGAGATTTCGAAGACACATTCGCTTCTCAGACATTCACTTTTCCACACACTACTGTAGGTTAGAGGGGGATGGTTAATAAGGTTAATGCAAAAAATACTTTTCGATATTTATTTTTATTAAACATGATACACATTCATATTTGGGAAAATATGTTTTTAAAAGTAAGACTTCCATTTCAATCGCTTTTACACTGCACACGTATGTTTGTATTTATACAATCAGCATAGTACCTGTGACGGATACCTGATTGTTCTGTGCTATAATCTTGTTTTCGTGGAAGTGTGCCAGGAAACACTAGCGCCTCCCCACTTGCAACGTCGTTAGCTTGTGAAGCTAATTGTATCTGCCTTTCACGTGAAGGGTGTCGCTATCTCTTAAAAGGGTGAGACAAATCCAAGTGTATCTGGTGGAACGCATCTGTTGAACCATCTAAAGAAGGCCCGGGCCAATCCGCTGGATGCGGACTCGATACGGATTCGGCTAGTTTCTATTAAGGGGGTTTGTGTCAACAGCTCTTCCTGCATTGAGGTCAGCGGGTGCGATGAGGTCAGTGAGGCCCCGGGCCCTTGAGAACCCCTGTCTGCCGAAGCCACTGTAACATGACATGTCTGTCGAGAGGGAGCGTCGGCGCAGCAGACAGAGGCGGCACTAGACTCCTAGTTAACGTGACTCTGCAGAGCTGCCACCGCCCTGCAGCCAGCTCCACAGACGCTCCCAAAAAACAAAATGACACACCGACGCTGAGCTGGGGAAACAGGGAGAGGGATGCAGATTTTCTGTTAAAGGGAAGTACATGTGAATACTTATTGTAATGTGTGTTATTAGTAGTTATGTATGGATGTGGTGTATACAATGCATACATTCATACGTGTACTGCCAAGGGCAAACATGTACACACACATACGCACACACACACCAAACAATCGGTGTGGGTATAAATTGCACAGAAGTCACAGCCCACATCAATTAATACAATACACACTAACTGCAATTTACGGTAGACTTGATTGGAGGCAATTAGCATAACTTTGCTGCTCGCGAACGTGGGCGTTTTCCAGAGTCTTTGTTTGTTCTGCCGCACTGTTGTTGTTGCTGTTGTTGTTGATGTTTATGTCATCGGCGTCTGGAGAGGTCCTGATCGCAGCGCAGGCTCGCCGGATGAGCAATGACTGCTTTTTCTTTTTCCTCGGCTTCAGATCAGTGGAGCTGTGGACGTGTTTGGGTCACTGAGGCAGAGGGCAATGCATGCTGGGAAGGGAGAGTGGGAATGCTTAAAGGTCTCATCTGAGAGGAGCAGACAGCGACGTATCACATCGGAGATCTCCATACAGAGATAACGTTTTCTCAAAAAGCCAAGAGGGTGTATGTGTTTGTCTTTGAATGTTGAGATGTTTGGAGATAGTGGTTTTCAAAGTGGTCAAGAAGCAAGTCGAAGGGCAACGAAAGCCACATAACCGTTCTCCCACAAATGTTATTTACTGTGGGGTTTGCTTTTTGCTTCGAGTGGGAAAGACTGCTGCCTGAACAGTGTTCCATAAAGGCTTTTAAAACGATGTTTTATGTTTGCGTGAAGGATGGCTCTCGACTCCATGTCCTCATCACGTGTGATATTGAAAGTGTCGCAGCTTTCTCTCGCTGCTCCCGGGCAAAAGTCACAGCGGGTTCAGCGAGTGGTGTGAAATAACGTCACACTGGTTCCAGGTCAGCTGCTTTTGCTCTGGTATCTTCAAATAGTGAATGTGTTTCTTTTTGTTTTGGTTGTGAAAACACTTAATTTGGTGGCTAACCGGTAGTCACAATTAACCAAGTAGACATTAATATTTTATATTTTTATAGTTTGTGATTGTGTGAATACATAAATGTGTTTCAAATTGCAAGCATAACGTACCCGCACAAATCTATACACAAAGGGAATGTCACAGATGTCCATAACATCGTGTCATTGGAGTACCTGTTGCATCTGTATGTGGGCTCCAGCATACCAGCAGTGTTGCATGATGGGAAGTACCGTTGACCATCTGGTAGACAGAGCTGGCGACGCTGCATGTGGGATTGCAAACTTGTGCACACTTGCTAACCTTTATCTCTGTAGAGTGTAGTGACAGAGAGATGGAGCCACTGGCAAAGACCAGCTTTTGAGCGAGGGAGAGAGAGAGAGAGAGAGAGAGAGAGAGTAGTCTGGCAAGAGCTAAGACTAAGGCAACATGTGCGGCCACTTGGAATAAAGACTTGCCACAAACTCTCAACATAACGCACCCTCTCAGCCCAGTCTCGCGCAGATGCTGGTCTATGTTAGGCGTCACAATGTGGTTTTGATGCTCGATTTGGACACAAAAGTTCCATCCGAGTGCACCAATCTGCAGCTCAAAGGAAGAGACAGCTGAGATGGTGGCTACGAACTTGATAGAAGGGCACCCAACAAAATATTTTGATTTTAATAGCATTTCATACTTTCAAATTACAGCGTTTCAAATAACCACCGTGCATTTAAGCCTTCTGCATCCGTCGGAGCATGTGAGGTTACATCTTCCCTCCCCTGCTCCTCTTCATCCTGCCTTTCAGCGTTTATTCAGCACCTTCATCTCATGGGACTCATGAAAAAAAAAAAAGATTGAAAAGTAAAATTGACAGAAAAAACGCAATTAAGCGTCAAATTCAACACGGCCCAAAAAAAACCCCAAACTCCCCCTAACACCAAACCCGCCCCGGATTCAATACCTGAAAAGACTTTTCTCTGGAACCCCTTCCCTGACAGAGCAGCGTGCCCTGGTGGAGGCCGGCAGCCCCTGATCAGCAGGCTGCGCGCGGTGCGGAGGAGGAGGCTACGGCGGGACGCCTGTCAGCGTGCAGATGCAGGGGCCAACATCAATAGCCCGCTGGAGGATCGCAGCGGACACCGTCGGAGACCCAGGCCGCACTGAACCGCTGTGTGTGTGTGTGTTTTTTCTTCTCTTTTCGTACGCCTTTGATCACCCTGCATCTATGGCCGGTCGGATGAACCGGCAAGCCAGGCAGAACGGTTCCTTTGAAGATCTCAATCATCTGCTACTGATAAGGTTATTATAGTGTTGCTCTCTACCTCCAGGGCTGTAATCAAATGTGACAGAGAACGGGCCCGGCGGCGGCCGCTGAGCGCTCTGCGATGAGGGGCGGAATAGCGGCACAGGTCTGCAGTGGCTCGGCTCAAATCGCCGCATCCATATTGGATTGTTGAATCTTTTTAGTTTCATTTGAGAATTAAGGAGCGGTGGATTTCTAAATATGGGCGTGGCCTTATGTTGTTGAAAAAAAGGCGCAAACGTAGTGACGCTCTTTCCCTGCTCGCATTTGTTGTGCGCGGTTGAGGCAAAGAAATGTATCGGAGAAAATCCTTCTGTGCACATTTCTGTTTTTCCTTTTTTTCTAATTATTGTGTAAACAACATTTTCATTGCTCCATAAATTGGTGGCGCCCAACAATTTCGGAAAAAACGCTTTCAACATGACCGAGGCCAGAACCCGATGTGCGGAGAGAACCACCATGCCTGTTTCTGAATGGGTGAGATCGGGATTGTCTCACGAGGCTAATTCGCCTGTCGCGTACAATAATTAATTATTCATCCAATGTTGTTTTTCGTCATTTTGAAGGTGATTCAAAGAGAGTCGCACTGATTTCTTCACTGCGTTACCAGGCATCGTTCATTTGGTTGAGCGTGTGTTCCATGACTAGAAATAGTGGGCAGCGATGGATTTTAAATTAACTTTTACAATTTATGACAGGACCGGCAGTACCAAGTGCCTCACGAAATATCAATAAAGCAATTAGGCAAATGAATTGAACTGTTTTGGTTATTCAGGGGAGATCCATAGCTGTGGATTGTCAATCAATGTTGCCAGGGTTAATGCTCTGTGTTAGCCCAAAATATCAGTAGTGTAATTGCTGTGGGATGATGGATGTCCTGTTGTTCCCGTACGCGTATTCCAGACACGGCACGCAGACCACATCCATGCTCTTCCTAGCACATTCAAACACAAATGCAACCAGACGGGAATATCAAACACAGGGAGGAGAGAAGACTAAAGATGCACCCATTGTCTCGTTCTAATCTTCTCCATCAAGCCCCCCAAAATCCACGGGATTAGGCCTTGAGGCCCTGAGCCCAGTATCATAGGGAAGACTGCTGGTGCATGAAACATCCTTAATCACTGCTATATTATCACCACTATTCATACTGGCTTTTCCATCTCGCACCATCAGCTCAGGCACACCTGGTTTAACCCAGTACTGGATCCACGGAGAGAGGAGAAGCCAAGTTTTACTCGCCCTTAACCAAAGAAATAAAACTGAGTAAGGTGCTCCTCCCTTCTGCTGTTTTCTGAAAGCGATAGCAGTTATTATTTGGAGGGTTGTGAGTAAACCGTGTGAACCAAGACAAACCCAAACGTGGAATTAGGACGGAAAATGGAGAGCTGGAGAGAGGGCATTGGAAACAGCTGAAGGTCAACCATCTATCATCTTCTTGTTAAATAACCCAAATGGAAATCAAAGAACAATAAAACGAGGATCAATAGACGCCACGGCGAGATGGGGGGTGGTGGGGGTCTGACCGCCTTCCGCAGGAATTAGTAGCCAGGCTCATTGGCTTTTAAATGGCAAGCCAGCTCCGCTCTGTCATAGCGACGCAACAAGCTAATGCTATGTCATGCACATTCCCCCCCACCACCCATCACCCACACCCCCCACCCCTGTTTCTCCATGTTGCTCGAGGCAGTGACCTTTCGCAGTCCTATTTTCACGGAAACGCCGTTAATGGACAAGCTGGACTAGTTTGACGCCAAGGTGTTTGTTGGACTCGCCCCGCGTGGGGGCGGCGGCGGCGGCTGATGAGTAAAGCAGTGGGGTTGTTAGATGCGTTTTCTCTGGTTGTGTTGTTGTGTCGCCTCTCTCATGCATGCTGGTTATTGTGTGATTAGTCATTGTGATGCGGTGCTATTCGTCTAGACTTGCAGATAGGGAACACCTCACGCCCCCATCGCCAGCTGCCTCGGCCCCTCAGAGCGGGCCCCTCAGCCACGGACACCTCCGCCGTCTTTTACTGGGGGCCCTTCTAATGGAGCCGCATGAAGGGACGTTTTATCAGGAACAAAATGGTGGACGTTTTTTGAAGACTTTACAGAGGTTATAAATATTAATGGAAGTTCTATCACAACATATCTTCTGCGGTTTTAGATTCAAATCCGTTTTGTTTTTTCTGTGAGTTTTCTTTGGGATATATTATGTGAAATGCCGTTTTTAGTAAAGTGCCTAAATTTGTTTCATGCATATTCTATTAGCCTACATACATATTATTATCTTAACTTTTTATGAAATATTCTCTCCCAAACTAAAAGCAGAACCAAAGAAGTCATTTTTCATGGTGATTCCATTCTGTACAATAAAAGGCTCCATTATTTAATTTGCCCTGTTCAGCAAGACTTGCATACTGGCACTATGAGTAATGGATAATCAATAACTGTGATAATCATTAATAGCATGCATTAGCTGTAATCTGGTACTGGTATGGTTGGTTGGGAATCGTAAGTGGGCATTTAAAAGTTGTGGAAGTCCAATGCGACGGAATAGCCCTGCTTCCCTCAATGATTCTCAAAACTTTAAACGTGTCTTCCTAGACAGTACAGTACTCTTAGTTTTTGTTGTTGTATATCTTTAACTTTGCCACAGCCTTAATAAATATTCCTCTTTTATAATTGTTATAAAACATTATAATAATACTAGATGTCCCTCCCACAAATGACAAACTGTATTAATTTGATGAAAATCGTGTTTTCAGAAGACTTCTCTGCTTGCTTTGGGCCTGATATTATGCCGGTATGTGCTTTCATTCCAATTTAAGTGCATAAATGAAATATCCCAAATGTTTACCTTTCGATCCAAAGCCAATCCACTTAAAGTCTCTCTCATCTTTAAACTGCCGTTACATCATTTTTCCATCCCCCAGTTTTAAAGTGGACAATTCTTGATGTCTGCTTTGCAGCGATGTGACAGCGGCAGCCTCTGTAATTGGCTTTACAGCGCAAACTGGACTGATTTAATCCAGGTGCCCCAGACCTATAAAAATGACAAAAGTCCCGGCTAGAGAACTGCCGTTCGTCGATGATACATCCAGGATAATGCGGGGCCCGTCGGAGGAGCTGAGCAGTAGTCAGGTCTTTGGGCCAATGGTCCGTGAACTGTGTAATGGGGACACGGGGACTCTCCCTCCCCAGCTCCAAGAGCCATATGGCTAAGAGCAGCTGCTCACCACGAGCGTTAATCGTGGGTAGCGCTTTGCTCAGGGCACTTATAACTTTAGAACCACTTTATGGTACAGTAGCTATACAGTTTAGCTTTTCTAGTGGCCACAAGGACCCGCACTCAAGTGTGCTATTTTTTATGATTTTTATTTTTTTCAATGGTGTTTCCGGCGCCATGCATAGGCACTTTAAATAATTACATACCATTACATGCATCTGTGGACTCTTTCAACAGACATTAGCTTCATAGCCATAATTATTCGCACCTTAACCAGGATCATTTGTACAAATGAGTGTATTGTATGTGGATTTAATGCCAATTATGATGTCAATGTTGGACTGTAATTGTTGAGGGGGCATTCTTTGAATGCACAAGGCTGACATAACAGTCGATCCATATTAGGAAAATCTTAGTTCATCAATAGATGTATTCACCTTCAGAGCGACAGTCTAAGGAAGCTGAGTAGAAATTAAGTAGTTAGAATGCACACTTACATGGGCCTGGAAAATGTACTGAATTCTTAGCACACATCTCATAAACAGCAATGGTTTTTCGAAACTTTGAGATGTTCTCCCTCACATAATTACACAACTGGGTACCTCCTCCGATGTGAAACTTGCAATGATATCATAACTAATAAACCAGATTGAATTATCGCCCGCGTTGCTGCTGAATTCTGCCTAATTTATATTGTCTGAATGTTTGTCTTGGAAAGTAAAGGTCTGGATGTATCTGCTAATTGCCGGAGCTTGGCACAAGTCATTTACCTGAAAGGATGTTGATTGAAGACTGCGCTGCACTGTCAACTCAGAATAGCAGTGATTGGACCGTTTCCTGGGACTTCACTCTCTATTTCCTTCCTCCATCCTCTCCTGGGGCTTTTCCCCACCCAGCTATCACTTCCTCTCCGCAAGGGATACATCTTTGCTATCCATCCTTCAGTGGAGCTTTTTTGGTTTTATCCGCCAGTCCCCATACCCCCATATTATGATTTCCGAATGTGGGGAAACCATGCATTTGTGATCCATCTAAAACAATCACAAGGATAACAAATGTGAGAAACTATGCATTTATGATTCATCTTATTACTTTAGATAGAATAGAAAGATATGTATATAAGATGAATTCTATCTTGCATACATCTAATCTCATAATACGTGAACCCACCATCCTTAAATCCTTTCGTTGTGATGCTACTGTATGGAAATATGCATTTACAAGCCTCCTTCTGTGAGCCCAACAGGGGAAGAGGGAGAATATGAGACAAAGACCCCCACTTCTTGCATCAATAAAGTGCAATTACTGACTGCAGAGAAATTGTTCATGCAGAGAGGTAATCTATACAGCTGTCACTCTCTCATGCTATCAAAGACACAATAGATCAGGGGAAGATATTGACAAGCTCATTTTGTTTTTTTTGAGAAGGCGAAACATAAAATATCAATCTTCTGAGAACACTGTGAAGGACCATCAGTTTATAAACGGTGCGTAGCTTAACTTAACTGAAATATGCGATGAAATGGAGTTAAATATCTGAACTAAATACATAAGAAAAGGTAGGGGCTTGTATCACATACACATTACACATTAATGGCGTTTCACTTTTGAATGGCTCTTTATATAAAAAAGAAGGGGAATTATAAACGGATGGAAGCTTGACAGAACAGCAAGGAGAAGGGAAATGAAGCGCGTCCAAGCATCTGGAAACAGCCGAGCAGCGATCTCTCAGGGTCTTCTGCGGACCCACGAGAGACCGCTGGGCCAGTTGGTGCCTAGTCCCTCCCCGGAAACATAACCGTGATTTATGTCCGCCGCGCAAATAGCAGTCTGTTTTTTTTTTTATTATAGTTTGTGTTTTTTTTGGTGTAATGGTAGAAAAGTAAACACCCACAGGTGTGTCACTTGAGCTCCAGTCTAGTACTATGCTGGTGTACTTTATGTAGGCCTAGTCTGATTTGACAGCTTGGTGTTATATGTATTCTATAGATGTAAGCTAAAAGGACTAGTATTTATATGTTCCCAATAGTCCAGGTTGCCGATATGAAATATTCAGGCATATATATTGTGTAGATCAGGTTAGTACGTCACGTACATTCAGAGTCTCCTGATTCAGCAAAACTGCATATACCGGGAGATTACTTAACATAAACATAATCCCTTGGGTCCACAACCCAAACAACACTGTCGTGTCTGGTTTCAACGCTTCATTTCACTACAACATAAGAATAGGAATAGCCACCAACAATTTAATACTGAACAGTCATTTACAAGAAAGGAAAACATAATAGCTCTTAAAGTTACACAATGAACATAATGCATGCTGGAAAACCAGAGAACAAACTGTGTCACTACGTCGCTACAATATATTTATGCGACGGCTGAATAACTATAATTTTACTGAAAACATTGATGTGTACTGGCTGAAAAGGGCTTTGTCAAGATGTCAAGTAGGTTCATTTTTTCCTCAATGAACCAATCTGCTGTAAATAAATCCTACTAATCCTAATTACTTTTCACAGAATAACAAAAATATGTAAAGTCAATAAGAAAGTTTTAATACTCTACAACCGAGTGTCCAACGACAGACTGATTGGCAACCCTGCCTATCGGAATCCACTTTACACCACTGTTCCTATTGACGAGCTGGATGGATGATCAGTATCAATTTGGCTCTGGAAATCCATGTGTTGTTGTTGAAGGGGTCAGTATAATTTACTGAGCACATTAGTGCTGTGTGCGACCCGTCTTCGTCAACATGAAGTGTGACAAGATCTGGGAGTGATGGTTATAGGCAGCTCTGATTTATACCGCTGGTTTCTACTGTTGGTCGTCAGAGCAATGGATTGTGTCACGCTAGGTCGCACACAAATTCGACAATGTTCAGAACCAATGAATGGAATGAGATTCACCCCTATCAAGTTCTGATCAGGATTAGACGCGCGTTCTCCTGTTGCAGATGCACGTACATACAGTTGTAACGAACGCTGTACAATGAGAAATGAATACACACACTCAACAGAAGGGAGTAACAAAGTTATGCAGAATTTAATATTCTAATATTAAATGTATGATAATGCATTCTGAAAATGAGTTTCGGTTTTGCAAATCTCATAGCATTGACTCACTCATCCATTATGTGTTCTTGACCTTTTCCTTAATTTCAGGCCAAATAAATCTGTCTGATGGGGAAGAAGGGAAATGGCTGAAAATATCAGAGTAATTCAATTGTTTCCTACGATGGCTTTTCATGTCATCCATTATCGAAAGCACAGCTGATACAAGGGCTGTTCGAAAACCTCTGAAAGCCGTTCTTTTTATTTATCTTGTCTGCGAAGGCCAAATAGAGTGACAAACAACAAGACGCCCAGGCTTCAGAAATAGTCCCAAATCTCTTGTCTGTACCTTCCTGTTATTTGGGTATCAAACTGCGGCAAGAAAGCAATGCTATTTTCCAACGTCTAAGATCGTGGGATGACAGAGATATTAAAGTCAGAGGAAAGAAAAGACGGGGAGAGGGAAAGAGTGCGAACAGTCAAAGGGTTTGATAAAATGTCATTACCCATCAGGCAGTAATCCGTCTCAGCGTCGGCGGAAGTGTGGTCTTTCACAGACAGCCCAGGGCAGCCTGACCCACCGTCACACCGCTGAGGGCGAGGGGCCCCGTCCATCTGTCCAACAGATATTCCACTACTCGTGTGAGAGGGGAGCAGCTCCACTCTGTATCCCTTATTTATCGTTCTCTTTCTCGCTCTAGTCATCGCCGTCCCCCCGTGCGGTTCCACCGGAGCGCACTCTCCCGCGCTAGCATGCTAACGAGGTGCGTCTGGAGACTTTTGTCACAGTATCGATCCCTGCCGCTCCCTTTCAGACCTTAAGGGCTGTTTGAAAAAGTGATATTTATACATTTTTTTAAATATTTCATACATTTATTTTTTAACAGATCACTCGATTTTGTGGAGATCCGTCTTGCCCACTTTTGTTTATTAAAGTGAAAACGGTATAAACTCTGTGCATGGCTATGCCAATGTAATCATCTCATCGTCATTCTGTGTGTGTTTGTGTCTGCGCGTTGCCAAATGCACATCCTCATGGAACGGAGATCAGCTTCCTGCACACCAGCGTTACGACCAGATGGCCCAGAGACCTGGGACTACAACATAAGCCTTTCTGGAAGAAAGGCAAAGCTGTATATTATTTATTTTGTTGAAGCAGTTTCATCAGAAATTCTCAAATATGATGTTCGTCATTAGTCGAGTTCACAAAATGCAATTGTGCACTTCAGTGTTACGTTAGCAAAAACAACAACAACATCTATTGATCATCTTTTTTTCCACACTTTAACCTGATTCAACTCCTCATTATTAACACCACAATCTTGGTGGACGATATCACATCGCTATCAGTTTTGATTTGTTTTTGCTTTGAAAAGCGTTCAAAATGAAGAAGCACAAATGGTGTTCCTCGGTATGCTTGTCGTTCCCTTTGGCTTTGTCTCCCTCCCTTCATACCTGCTACTGTCATGCTGCCCTCGGTGGCTCTGCTGCGCCGCACTCCCCCCCCGTAGATAGCAGGTGTCAGGTCTGATCGCCAAGGTAACAAGGAACATCTTGCTCCCCGGCTACCTTGCTTACTCATTCGTTCTCTGACTCACTGGCTGGCTGGTCCCAAGCCAAGCCATGCAATGTTCCCCTCTTGTACAGTACAGAGGTCTTCAGCCTCGAGGCCAAACCACCATAGATATATATTTATATATTTATAGATAT
>JAOPUA010000044.1:3153663-3167544 GCA_027122455.1 Trisopterus luscus
CACACACACACACACACACACACACACACACACACACACACACACACACACACACACACATACACATACACATACACGCATGCAAAATGAATAATAATAACAGAAAAACTTGCGCTGTTTGAAGCCACCCCTTAATTGTAGTAGCTCACTGTGTATAGAGATGATATCTAGTGTAAGTAGCCTATGATGCAAACTATTTGCATGATCCGTTGTGCTGCATCATCATCATGCTGTAATTTAATAATTTCATCATGCATGTCACAAGAAGTCCAAGCAGGAATCCTGAACTAATCCATCGTTCCCTCATAACCGAGAAAGTGGGCAAACAATCTTTAGCGTCAGCATAAATTAGTTTAACGCAAGATACGATGACTTGCAAAAAATAATCGTTCAGTAGTCACAGCGTCTGCATCTGCTGATCACTGCCAATCAAATGCTGGGCGGATGTTTTTATTCAGTAAAACATATATTTTTGTTCCATGCATTCAGTAACCCCACCTATTTTACAAGGGCATGTTCTAATATGATGCATTACCGCGTCTTTGATTCCCTTCAAATGATCCCTTACCTCAAAGTGACTGATAGCTGATTCCAGTTCTGCAGTGTTGGGTCTCTCCTGAGGGTCGTCAGTGTGGTGTGATAGAAGTCAACTATATTCTGACAGGTCACCGCGTCCATTACTCTCTGACACGCAGCGAGTCAATATTCGCTGAGGCACTCGACGGACTTTGAATGAAATCCCCTATCCCGATGGCACAGACGGAAGTCGTCACACAATCAGATATTCTAAAAGTGAAAGTTTTGTGCAAAAATCGATTGAACAGACGTAGTGTCCAGAACGTATCCAATGCAAAACGCAACTCGCCAAATCGGCAATATCGAAAGAGAGATTGAACGAAGGAAAGCAAAGACTGAAGAAAGGACGCATGCCTTCATTCGTTTGTGTGCGTGTGTGTGTGCGCGCGCGTGTGTGCGTGTGCGTGTTCCAGAGATGTGCGTGTCTGGAGGTGGTTATTGTGTAAATAGATTGACAGCCTATGAGCCTCCATTCCTGAGATACGCCCACCAGGGCTGGCATTTGCAGACAGTCCAGCGGTACGTCACCATGACCCCTAAATATAAATAAACACGGTATCCTGTGAGCAGTTAGATTTGGCTTGCTGTTATTATACTTTTATTTTTACCGTGCTTTACGGAATGTATACCAGTAGGTGTACTACCGTAAGTAACCACTTAAAAGAGCAAGGAAAACGGTGTCCTAGAAGCAGTAACTCTGGTATCACAGAAGTAAACCCAGACACAAGATATGTATCAATCATTTTATTAGAGATCGTTAGAGATCTGCAACATAAGAGATCAAATGATAGTACAACAAGTTATGTACACACAATTCACAGTATAACAGTATAAAAAAAACATGGGGTAGACCTTGGCCTAAGACAACACAAAACATAATAGCTTAAGTTGAATACATAAAAACAAGTAACCACGTTGCTTTGACCTTATATTCTCCAGTGAACTTGGCATGTTTGTGTGGATTAAACCACACTGTTGAGGCTTCAGTTGACACTTGGATCAGCTGTTGGGTTTGTAGACCTGGAAGCGTTAGCCTTGTTCTTCTTTTGACTGTAGAACACCAAAACGAAACAAAAAGAGGGAAAAAAAAAAGTTAATAATTGAAAAACATTTAACATGAATAAGTCTGATACTGTCTTCGTTGAAATGCCATGGGGCATTTCTTGCAGATAGTTAATAGCTGTATAATCATTATTTATTTGAGATATGAGGCTGTGTTGTGGCTGTAACGTAGACTCACAGGTAGAGGCTGCTTCTGGAGTTGATATCCAGACAGAACCTCCTTCCATCCATCATAGAAACACTGTTGGAGGGGAGAGACAATTTATTTTTGAGTTAATATATCAAGTTATTATTGTTTCGTTATCGAGCTATTTTCAACACACACTCCTATACATCCACAGATAGAGGGTATACAGTAATGTATATAATAATGGTTAATTTAAAATGAAAGCAGAACGCTTTTAGTAACCTCTGTGCGTATCCATTGATTCCAAGGTACATCTATCCGCCTATATATATATATATATGCATACAGTATTAGTGGATTCACAGAAAACAAGTGTAGTATTCTTACACAATCTCCAGTTTGTCGCAGAAAGCGTTTGCTGGGTAGAAGTTGATGGATTGCATATTCCGTCCGATAGTTGGCTGGTAGGCTGAACACAGACAACTGCTCGTCCGAGGACCTAGCAGCAGTAAGAGAGAGAAGAGACATTTAAACACAATACAACTCATACTCATCAGAAAATAAAGTAGGTAGTATTTGGGGGCTATATTTTGCCTTTCGCAAACACACATACACACACACATCCACACACACACACACGCACACACACACGCACACACACACACACACACACACACACACACACACACACACAGTGGTTATTATTTTACAGGGACACCGCTGGCGTGGGCAGGGCTTGGACAGCCCGAGCGTGCAGTAGAAGGACACTAAATACGGGGAAAAGAGTCGACCAGGGAGGGCTGGATGAAGGAAGACAGCAGAAGGAGCCAGCGAGCACAGGGCCCCCCCTCCTGCCGCCTCCCCCACCCCCCCCCCGTCAGTGGGTCACGGCCCTCGGGGGAGGTGATTATGAGAGCAGGGCGGGAGTGGGTGCATGTTGCTGGCCGGGAGATGGATAACTGTGTCAGGTATGGCAGACACATCCGCAGAGAGAGAGAGCTGTAGAAGTGGGGGATGAGGACTGTGGGGGGGGGGTCGGATGGCACCCTTACGGGCGTTATGGAGAGAGGGGCGGTTCCGCATGGTATAGAGCGGGTACACCGTCGCTGGTGATTGTGATTAATGGCAACTGGCAGAGGACAAGAAAATAGCCCCCCCGTTTTTTTATTTTTATATTGCCCTCTTTTTTTTCCGCCTCCCTCGATGAAAACACCATTTATCCCCTTATCTCGAGTTAATCATATGCATCGTGTGATTGATGTTTTAGCAGAATTGTTAGTGGGAATACTTATAAGGCGCTTGCGTGATGTTGGTTAAATTATAGGCTTTTCTAATGAAATGACGGCACAATGGGCTTAAGATTCCTTCAGAATAAGAGCGCTGGACTGGCCCCTTTGGCACTCTGCAACCCATGAGGGGAAATTATTTATTGCAAAAATAAAGAGTATATTCCATTTCAAGGGAGCTATTATTATTATTCCTTTCCATTTTTACTTTCTGAAGCGATGAATGTGGTGAATACGTTCTATCGCCAAGATCTAGCATAATATCGAAACATACCCCGTGACATCGACGTGATAACGTCCGATGTCTGCTCGAAATATCAGATCAGTTATATTCATGAAAATCAACACCAAGCGTGTGTACATTGTGTGAGATGACAAGAGACGTTTGAATGAGAGCTTTTCGGTGTATTGCTGTCCCTCAGCGATCTGAGCATGCTCAGTCTGACCCTACTGACCGGGGAGGTTAGCCTTGGACGGATCTTTCATAACTCTAGCTAAGCACAGGTGTCCCTTGGGGTCCCTCTCTCTCACTCAGGAGAGCGGAACAGAGTTAATCAGCTCCACCCGTTGTCTTCAATCACTCGCCCGCCCCCGCAACTAGTATACTACTATATTGCTCTTTACCAGGGGGAAATTATCTATCAAAGCTTTATTTAAAAGGAGTGAAATGCCGCGTGGGAGAAAAAAGGTCTAGTTGGCAGATATCAGCCTTCTGATTGATCACACACACACACACCATACAACATGATAGTGCTGCGGTTTGATGCATAATGGGAATGAGGTGCTTCGGTACGGGGTCTCGTAGCGTATAGAGGATGGACTACATCGATTTTTAAGTGAACCAGCGAAACTCAAATACATCAAGTCCTACTAGACAATATGTAATTATTTAGATAAAGGTGGGAAAGTATACTATGATGATAACTCAAGGACAATAATAAGGTCAATCTAATAACAATATGGTGGATGTGTTGGGGAGACTTCCAGTTTAATGGTGTGATATTGTTTACATGTTGTTTGTTTTGTGTAATAGAAAAAAAAGGTCATAATTAGCCACTTTACATCCGTCTGTACCCCTCCCTGTCTGGAGGTCAGAGTTGCATTATTGATGTCTGGAATGGAGCCAAGATATTGGTTGAAATCCCTGTAGAAAAACCAAAAGGCCTTGGAGCACACGAGTAGACCAAAGTTAGAACATTTTCAAGGTTATGAGGTGATTCCCGGCCAACAAACTGACCTAAAGTTTGCAGCGGGCTGGGTATTTTCATATTTTCCTTCACAACCATTCGAAACACATTCTGGTTTTAGCCGTAGGCATTTACTTTGCAGAATGGGTCGTTTAAAAAGAAGAAAGAGAGAAGAAGATATTTGACTTTAATATGCTTATAGTCAAAAAGCGAATGAGCAAATCCATGTGTTACTCGTTTACTTCCTGACTTCTGCCAGTAACTGTTGGTTCTGTTCTGCGTCACAGTTACTGGAAATCACAGGCCAAGAGTCTGTGGAGCATCGTTTTAATGTTGTGGTGCTTCCAAGTCTTCATTACCTGTCGTCTGGGAATTCTAAAAGACGATATCAGACAGAGGTTATGTGCAGTAAATTATATGGGGGCGTCAATTAAAATCATAAAAGCACTATTTGTGCACTATTTGCACTATGCATGGGCAGAACATTTTCACCTCTAACCATATTTTGATCCAATTATAATTCAAAGTATATTTTATTGTTACGACAAGCATGTATAATTTATCATTTATATGGTTGTTTCAACCTTTGTTTTACTTTCAGAAATAACATAATCATAGGAAAATGGGATTCTAAGAAGAGTGAGTAAAATGGTGTTTTGTGACTAGCATTATAATGAGGTTTTTGGCCAAATAGCCAAGCTGTGAGACAACATGTATACAGAGGACTTTGTTGTTGGCGGCAGTGCTTTGGTTTGTGTATAAAAGGATGTGAGCTAACCATTCAGATGGGGGACGAGGCATGTCCGTATTCTCCATGGTAATTCCTCTCTTTATCTGCTAGAAAGGGGTTTGTCACACAAAAAGCTGCCCATGAAATCCAGCCTCTTTGTAATATCTAAATACTACAGAGATGGAGAATACTACTCTAGATATAATAGCACTACTACAGTAATACTATTACCATGGTAAATAAATACCGCGGAAATCCCAAGGGAAGATTCTTTGATAAATTCCCATTGTGAACCAAATGTCAGACTTTCCGTTTAAGGAATAACATATTAATTCTTCCGTTGTTAACAAATGAAAAACAGGGTCCCCTGATAAACACATTAATATCACGTCTTCCATTGTGTCCGTAAATGTACTGTGATGTGTCCCCCACACAGCTTGTTTGCATGAATATTGCTCTGTTGCGGCTCTGCCTCACGCTGTCAGATGAACAGACAGGCTGACCTTTCAGTCCGTCAGTCTGTTTCCGGGTACCCACAGAGCACGACCGCCGCCGCCGCTAACAGACTAACTGAATCACAGAAGGATAACCGCCTCTTTTTATTCCTGTTACGTTCAAAGTCACAAACCCCCTCTCTCTTTCTTTGCCCCATTTTCTGCATTTTGTCGCTATTATGAGACAGTACTGTGACTCACAGCAAGGGGGCTGCTGGGGCTAAATTTAGTTTTGATAATGTGAGAGAAAATGAATCATTGAGATTTACATAGTAGATTGATAACGCTTTGAACGATGCTTTGCGCTCCCACTGTGCCACATTGTCTAAACTAGATTAAATAACCGTAATGTGTCTCTTCTAAAGGTGTTAGTTAGCGCAGATGGTTACGGGTGAAAAGCAGGTGAGGAATCTTGCGAGAATTATGGAGGGAAAATAAAGCTGTTCTGAATATAAACACTAGCTCTTGTAACCCTTGCCTATGGATATTTAGGCAAGATTTACTTTATCAATATTGCCAAGCAATAAGATATACTTTAACAGCTGAAATTAATTTTGGCAATTAGTCTCTTTTTTGATAAGGGAGAGAGTGAGGCCTTTTACATTTCCTTGCTTCATGGCTGTGGTATAATTCCTTGCGTAATGGTTTCTCTCCAGTGGACTCCAGCAGTCATGGTTCTGACACTGGCGCAGGGCCAGACGGACGTGGGCTGAGCTAATAGCGGCCCGGGGTCTATCTCCATGTGCTCCCTCAAGGTCACGCAGAAGAGCCTCGGCGGTGGCGGCCGTGATAGGCTGCTTATCTCCTCCTGGGGCGAAGACGCCGCTACCTCCATTAATCAAGCCCAGTTCGTTACAGAGGCACACCCCCCCCCCAACCCCCCCCAACCCCCCAAAAAAAGCCAAAGCTCAAAGTGAACCTCGCAATCTGGCATCTTTGTTGGTATGTAAACATATGCACATACATTTCAGCTCTCCAAGCAATGGCGAAGCCGGGGGTTCAGAGGAAGGACGCGGAGGGTTGGGACGGGCGCTAGGGCGCAGGAAGGTCGTTGAGACACACTGAGGCGCTCTGCAGCAACGGCCGGAGAGGGTCAAGGTTCAGGATGGGTCGATTCTAGGGCAAGGGTGAACCATGCGCTGTACGGAGCCAATGATGGCCGCCGTACGTCATTTAATGTTATGTAATGTTAACGTGTGGGATATTTAAATGGGATGGCACATGGTGACTTTTCTTGTTTGCCTGGGGTTCAACGGGCGTTTTGGTTGTCGTTCTCGTTTGTAGGTGAAATTGTAAGGCGCAAACTTACAGTGCTATTCTGCTTATAAACACGTTGACCCAGAAACCATTAGCTGCTGCGCATCTTTTAATGTGTTTTGCTTTGGACTGGCTTCAGCAAGGCAATAAAGCTGAAGCCCACCCACTAAAAACAATGCAACTGAAATCATTAAAACAGTGAGATTATTAGCAAACACTTTGTCGTTGCTATCTTATTGTTGTTTCACCTTTCCAGCTTCAGTCTGGCACCGCACATACTGTACACCAGTTGATGGAAGAGTTCATATTTGTATTCATTTTGCTCTGGGGCGAAGCAATCTTCACTGTATATTCCGAGTTGTGTCCCTGCATTGCTTTCGAGCACTGCTCCATACATGGGGAGACAAATGGTGGACTGATCCACCTTTGACCTATACACATGAATCGCAGGAACACCGCTTTCCAGCCTCAAAGAGGGGGATGATACAAGGTAGTGTGAATCTAAGGGCTTCATAGTGCATGTGATAATGCGCCTGCTCATGTAGAAACGCTAGCTCGCCTTCCCAGGGGTCTTGCAAATCCAACACATTTCAACAGTTCATTGGCACCCCTCCAAGCACGCAGGCTGTCAGTCTGTCGTAATTATGAGTCGAACGTGCGCAGGCGATAACAAGGGCGTGTGTTTCTCTGACTGTTTGTAGGAACCAATCGGGGTCAAGTTGCTTAACATATCGTCAAACACAAACAGATCACTTAAGGTGAACCCCCACTGTGGTACGCACAATAACACCATAACATAACAAAACAGCCATGGGTAATGAAGGAGGAAAGCTGTTTGATATCCCAGCAGGGGAACTTAAGGGTGGATTTGCTAAGTTTGCATAACAGTCTCCTAATGCATAAAACGAATAGGTTCTCACATACGCTAATTGATCGGACCTGTGCTAGCCGCCACCTTAAGCTGTGTGTAGGCCGCTGGATCTATAGTCCCAGGAGTTTGTGTGGCAGTGGGAGGGTTATATAATCTCCATTAAGCAGATGACTAGCTGGCTGTTAAGGACCGCAGATGGTCTGGTCTGTGAAGTTGGCTTCGTTAAAGAGTAAGTTAGCACGCAAAACAAACTGTGCTGCTCTTTCAATGGCCTCGCTAAGCTATGCTGCTGGTAATGGCAGAGGAGGGGTTCCACAATGGCCCAAACCCTGACCCTAAACAACTGGTGGGAGGAATCACCGTAAAGTGAAAGGTGAAAGACTGGAAAAGCCATGCAGAGATGGACCCGCGCTACCTCCTTAACACTCTTTCCCTGTCTCAAGCCTTAATGTGCTATAAAATAGATCTTGCATCAATGCCCCGCCACCCCACACCGCCCCCATTTATTAGTTTTTCTTTATATAACGTCAAATATGCACAAATCCGTTCCTTGTTTGCATAAGTTGGATATGGGCCGGCAACCAGGCCTGTTCTATGCCAAGGTTATTTCCCTGCTGAAATGACTACTTTAGCACACGGGCTGTAATGCACTGTTACTGTTGCTCTAATAAATACACTCTCCCACCGTAAAGCCGGCCGATTTGATTGCGCCATCCTCATTTGCAGGCACGGTAACCACAGCCCCCGACGATTTGACAGCCTGCGCACAGAGACGGCAGGAGTCCCCCTCTCCACTCCCCGCATTCCCACTCATCCCCGTAATCTCAGCCTGGGAGTCCCTGACCTCTGACCTCCGGGTATCTCGTCGCCCGGGCTCCGAGACGCCTGCTCTGTATTATAAATGAGCACAGGGTCGGTATTCCTTCATTGCTGCACTCCTGCTGGTGCCAGTGGTGGTGGTCCGGGGCGGTGGAGTCATGCTGGAGGTGTACTGTATACGCTCCTACTGGCACATCTGGGCCCGGCGCAGGCCCTGCTTTGATCACACGGTGACAGCTACTGTGACTGTGATCCTACTGTGAGCTGACAGAGGAGAGAGCTTAAGGGAGAGGAGGGGAAGACACGGGAGAGGATGAGGGTGGAGGAGAGGGCAGACTCGAACAGCGGGCAGTATGACTGTAGGACAGCGGCAGGTAGACGGCCAGGGATAGGATCTTGAATTATGAATGGGGGAAGGCTGCATGCATGAGTGGGTCAGATTTACATTGATGAAGGGGAAATACACTGGGGCTTTTGCAGTGAGGATACAAGGTTGTTTTTTTTCAATAGGTTTACTTTGGATGGGATGTGTTTTTGTTGGTGTGCAACGCCTTCACTTCATTCAAGGCGAAGATGGAGAGGAATTTAGAAGAAAGGCTTGATCATTATTCATTCCCATTCTTTCTCTCTTAATCTTTCAACACCAATGATTAAGAGGGAGCGAGTGAAGAGTAAGAGACATAGGAGGGTAAGAATTAAGGCCCTGTCCATGAATGTCCTTCAGGGATGTCCTCGTCATGCCTTAATGGATCCGATGTGTCCCTGTAAAAGCTTTCGGTCCATAGAGGTTGAGTGGGCTTTTTGGTTGTGAACGCCTCATGCAGAACTCTGGTACTCTACAAGCACTTTCACTTTCCGCAAACAACTTCTTAAATGTAAAATGTCACCAATTTGAAAGGATAATGGCTTTTGGATAAATCTCTCCCCTTTAACTCAAAAGAAAACCGAGAAAGGGATACGATTTCTTCCCCCTCGCCAAAATAGTTCCCCAAATTCTGATGTGCATTGAAAGCCAAGGAAATATCGAAGTAAATCCTCCTCATTTTGAATGATACAGGCTTTTTAACACTAAACTTCAATCTAAGAAGGGGCAACCTTGTTGTCTCCCAGGGTTTTCTCTTTGCCCGGCCCCAAACACCTTGTTTCCTGCAGAGTCCTGGTTCCCTTTGTGGGACTGAAAGGTTCATCTAGATCCACAGCCATCCGCTGCTGAGGGGCCGAGCATCGGCTAATCTGCTCCAGCAGGCGCATGCGGCAGGGCCACTAAACGAGCCCAATGTCCTTTTTGTTTTCTCCTTTAAAGCTTTGGGTCTTGTTCTCATCTGGATGTCCAGAGACAGACTGAGAGAGAGAGAGAGAGAGAGAGAGAGAGGCTGGTGAGAGGAGGAGAGAGACAGATGATGAAGAGGATGAGGAGGGAGGTGGGGGAGAGGAGGAGGACGAGGGAGTGAGAGACTTGAAATCTACTAGATCTAGCCATTCTTTCTCCTCATCCCCTGTGATGGTCTGATGAGAGACTCGTTGATTGACAGTAGTCAGGTGACCGACAGTTTTCCGTCATTACCAGTATTCCTTTGTGGATATCCACAAATCATTAAACGAAAAAACATCCACTGTGCTCCTTTTATGTATCCTTTTAAAACCCCTCTCTATAAGCAGAGCCACACTACACTCTCTTAAACCCAAATCCCCAATCCACAATCCATTTCAGTTTGGATCTCTTTGCTTTAGCTAGACGCTGTCATGAGAACACACCTCGAGGGGGAAGGGTGTGTGAGGGGAGAACGAGGCTGCCCACACTCATTAGAGGGCTCGGCAGGGGGGCTCTGTGTGGAGATAACCCGGATTAATTGCCCCAGCACCGCTTGACTCAAACGGTAACAATTGGTGCTGAATTATGACGCAACGTCGAAAAAACCTCCCCCTCCTCCTCCTTCACCTTTTCCCCAACTTCCCATAGAGTTGACTCAGGAGCTCCACGACCGTGATAAGAGTGGGTATTAGCTCCAGAGCTAGCCTGGGTGTTGGAGACTGCCCCTGTGAAGGTAGACCGGACCAAACTAGAATGAGTCAGACCAGCACTGGCAGCAGCTGATCGGCAGGTAGACAGGACCTGAATATTTGAAACTCAGACTATTATTTATTCTCCCTTGAGTTCTAGTATTTCTTTTATAGCTGTCTGGCAGTTTACAGGTATATTTATGAATTATTAATGCACACAACAGTTTATTCATTGTGTTTTTTTCACGTAGACAATGTCGGAGGCTGGATTGTGATCTGTAGTGCAGAGCTTCGCCGAAAGGTCAGTGTGAAAGTGGTCAAATTCTTCTTTTTTGCTTAGGAAATTTCAGCCAGTTAGGACATTTCCTAACTGGCAAGTTAGGAAATGTCCTAACTGGCTGAAAGGTAGAGGAGGAAATGTCCTAACTAGCTGAAAGGTAGAGGAGGAAATGTCCTAACTGGCTGAAATTTTCCGGAAGTATTTGAGTGGCAACCATGATAAGAGCTCAAATTCTCTGAACACTAAGAAAAGGAAGGAAAAGGTGCTTAGGGTATACTTTTCCATCCTTTACGAAAGGAAAGGAGATGCCATTCCACAATGCAATGTGACAGAAACATTTAAAGCAACGGAAATGGACATTGGAGTGACTTAGTGTCAGGTTGCACTAAGGTCGAGATGGGATTGAAAAGTCAAGGAACAGGGTCGTTTCTGATTGGTTTTTAAGCACTCAGGATTGACAACAATCTGATATGTTTTTCCTTGTTTAACATAAAGCTTATAGCTAATAGAAACCTACCTTTGGTTAGAGTGAGTATTGGTTTATGATTTAGTTAAATATTATCAAGCGGTAGTTTCACTAATATTTAAATTGCATTCCGGGCATACATTTCAGATTTCATGTTTTAAAGTTGTTAACGTTTAAGGTTCCTAGCCTGTAAATTACATTTCTGAGCTACAATGACCTTTGCTTAACTGGAAAATGTTAGCTGGTTTTTTACACAAGCGAAACTGCATGAACGGCCAGCAACACACACTGCACCAACTGTCACTCTCTCCAGGTCATTACCTTAGGCCACTGGATACGAACCCTGCCACATTCTCCCAGCCAACGACCCAAAAAAAACGAAAAACGCTGCCACACACACACTCTGCACCCGTCACTAGTCACACATTGGCAGGGCTTCTGGTAGCACAGTGAGCTCACACTGAGCCTGTAATGACATCAAGCGTTTCGTATTGAAAGATAGCGTAGCGGCTAGCGCTGCCTCTGAAAAATAAGCAGGCTTTCAGAGCCTTTTGGTTTCCATTGCTCTGATAACAATGATTTCAACAGGCTAATGCCACTGGTGAGAATAGCCAATTAACCTCTACAGCCGAGCTCTCCCCTTATCCTCCCATGTGTCCAGTCTCAACAGGAGATTTTAAAACGTTAAACACGTTCCCTCCCTCTAAAATGTATTGTTTGTATTAAACCTGACTTTTGGGCAGTTTACTAAAATTGGGATTTTGGCCTAGATTTTGTACTTAAAAGTTCTTTGGTGGCGGTTTATTATGATTGTGGTGATATTGATATGATCACATACTATTCTTTCAATATGAACCATACTGTACACCAACGTCACTTACAACCTCTACACACTGTCAGAAACTGCGATCTATGTATTGTACATTATGGACTGTATGGCTTCCTGACAATTCAGGAAGCGTTTTACATTATCATCGCTTCGTTGACACGATGCTGTGCTCCAAGGCAGCATTTACCTGGTCACATGGTTAATGTCCACTTTCAGATCCTGAAGATAATTAAGGTGTAGAGACGGATCTGAGACATTACCATAAATGCACAACGTTTGCTTGTGTGTTGGAGATTCCTATTGAAATAATTGAGTTAAACACCTAGGCATTAAAAACAGTGTGTCTGTGAGGGTTAGCAAAGCGCGTTGCTTGGCGAGAACATTGCCTGTTTAGATTAAGGTCAAAGAAAAAAACGATGCGACAAGGGGCTTTGGGGAAATATAGAGTAAAGTAAAAAAGGGCGAGGGGATTTCCAAAGGCCCTCAACTAGAGCTTCAGCTGCCTCACTTTCATTTCACAAAACAAATTGACGTCGGAAATCCCTTTATTGTCTTGTCACATGCCCCACTATTGTTGAAGACAAGTAGTTCATGTTTTATCATAAAGGACTCATTTATTTTTTAATATATGCTGATGTGGAATTAATTTGCTGATTTGAACTTCAAAGTGTTGAGCAGGCTATTTATCAAGTTGAACTGCATCGGCCCCAGAGGTGTAATTGTAAAGTTATTAAGCATTCAGATTATGCATAACTTTACCCAGACATTCAAAACAGCTTGTCCACACGGACAAACAAGATGCATTATCCTACACCAACACAATCTCTCTTAATCACCAGAGAAAACATAGTCTATAGACGAAAAAGAGCCGGTTAGTATCGTGGGGGAAATGTACACGTAATTAAGTATGTGTTGTCCTAACACCTTCAGTCATTCATCCGTAAAGCATATGAAGCAAACCTGCTCACCTTCGCGCAACATGCTAGACATTGCCCAGCGATTAGCTGTAAAGTAATGCTGAGGACGAATTATTGTGAGACTAGGGAGGCAATGTGTCTGCAGAGTCTGTCAGTGTAATTAGTTTTAAGTTCTAAACTGCATTATGTATCAACTGGAGTGCTAGACGGCGGGTTACAATTCTGTTGACAGCGGGGCAGGGAACAGAGTAACAAAGAAAGCTGGTGAACTAGAGGTATTAAAGGTAGCACTTTCAGCTAGCCAAGATGTTCATCCGTAGAACACAACCGTGAGTGACGAAGCAAACACAACACAGCAAAAAAATACATGAACATTGCTCTTATGCGGGATTAGGTAAATCCTAGACAGCAGACGGTTCTTTGCGTTCCTCATCTATTTTTGAATGGACGATGACAAAAAAAGAGAAAGATCCCCCCTTGCTATTTGAAGTCATTCCAGGATTTCAGAATAGAGTTCTTGTAAATTGTGCTTCCACGCCTTTGTGTTTGCTGGAGCTGTCAGAGGCTAGACTGTGGCTCTGTGGACACGCTGCATTTCCACTGTGTAGGTGTCTATCAACGACGCAAGCGCGCAAGCACACGCACGCACACTCATACACGCACGCAAGCACACAGACACACACACCCCCGCACCGCACATTCGACCAAAATGATCTCATTCTGCCTTTTTTCCACGATGGATCAGAATGATTCAAATGTTTCAGAAGACACCTCTCCCCGCTCACGCCTTTGTGTCTTTCCTTAATTCATCAGTCGGCGGCAACAGGTGTCACTTCACCAGTGAACTTCTAATACACGGAGGAAACAATCCGTCACCACCAGATTCAATCCCGTTTTATCAGATCACACACACACATACACACACACACACACACACACACACACACACACACACACACACACACACACACACACACAC
>JAOPUA010000044.1:3170033-3182184 GCA_027122455.1 Trisopterus luscus
TCCGTCACCTCCTCCTCCTCCTCACCAACACAACAACAGCAAACGACTTCCAGCAGGACTTCCACCATCAAACCACAGTCCTGTGGTGTGTGTGGCGCGGGCTCCAGACACTGTGACCGTAATTAATTTGCTGCATCGGAAAACAGCGCATGACGTATGAACGCGTGGGAGTGGAAGTGGAGCCGTAAGCTGCCGGTAAATGGATGGCAATATATGTGGGGAGGCACGAAAGAAACCGGTCGGTGTGGCGGCGATGAATAGGTTGACGCCGACGCTGGGTTCACCCCAATGCGGACGGTTACTCTTCCCCATCACTTAGGGATAGATGAAGTAGCTCGCCTGCGGAAATATGGCGAATCTGTTTTTGCTCCGCCTGAAATTATTTAATGATTTATTTGCTGCAGTATACCTTTGTTGTCCAAAAAAAAAATAAGTGGAAGAAAATGTGCAGCGCTTCAGAGTGTATACTTTATTTATTTATTACTTATCGTGATGCCGATACAACAACAACAACCAGGCCAGGACAGGTGAAAGGGGGGGCCAGGCAGGAGCAGTCGAAGCCAGAGAGGAGGAGGAGGAGGAGTAGGAGGATGCTACCGGATGTTTCCAGACGTAATCTAGGTGGGGCCGTTGCGCTTAGCAGAGCTGTCGTTTCTCAGGAGGTTTTTGTGGTCGGAATATATGGAACATCAATTTTTTGGGGGGGTATTTTCTGCTCTTCTCCTGTTAAATCAATGTTGTTAATATACAGGGCAGCGCTAGGCTCCTCTGTGCGCACGGTCTCCGTACACACACACAGGATACGGCTCTGCATTTCAACTGGCGACGCCGAGCTCATCGCTATTCACCTCCAGCGGTAAAAAAAGATTCCCGAGCGTTTTATAAATCGACACAATCAGATCGGCTCGGCCTTCTCGGTGTATATTCCCCCACTTTCTGTCTTTCAAGGATTTTTGTCTCGATGGTTTTATTAATTTTTTACGCACTCCTGTATCAGATGTATTTCTCGCAGGTGAATATCTAGAGATTAAGATGAGGAATAATTCAGAGGGATGAACCAACATCGACAGTGCGCATCGAGCTAAATGCTAGCCTAGCTGTGTGTATTCATGTTTCATGGATCATTTGAACGCGCAGGCTTAATCGACAAAGGAAAACACCCCCAACACCCGGTTTACAAAGCGCTTTAGCATCAAAAAGCAGGTACTGTCCGAACTGTAAGCGGCACGCAAACGGATATGAAGGATATTGCGGTAAATCGTAAAAAGGTTAAGTTATAGTTATCTTACAGTTCTTCATCAAAGGAAGCAAGAGAACGAGGATAGAAAGAGAGAGAGAGAGAGAGAGAGAGAGAGAGAGAGAGAGAGAGAGAGAGGTTCTGACTGTTCCAATCTAACAGATGAATGAGTCATGCAGGCTTATGTTGGCCGTGCCCTGCAGAGAGAGGACCACAGTAAGGGAAACACATCTTCCAACCAGACCCATTCTCAAAATCACACATGACTTTTGACATGGTCATTTTAGGTCAGTTTACATACTGGGATATTATGTATGCATATACATACATTATGTATACATACAATGTATGCATATATCTATATCTATATCTATATATATATATATACATATATATGTATTCATGTCCTGTACTGGCCTGTGTTGCATAAGTAGGTATTTATTAATTATTTATTTTTTATTTATATTCTGAATAAACAACATTCATCTTTATCACGCTATTATGCTTGATTTTGTCCGGCTCTAGCCTGGAAATAAATCAGATTAACCAATCACAATGGGTTTCTTTGTCATAGTCACCATGGTCACTGTACATGTTGTAGGACTTGGTGAAGGGAACAGTCTTTTAATTTTTCTCAATACACACTCCTCTTAAAGCATCCATAGTGGTAAACTACATTCAGGCATATGACAAATGATGATGATGATAAATATAAGACATATATGTATTGATGAAGAGAGTGATAGCCTACTTTTGTGATTGAACGGGTAAACAACCTTGTAAACACAATGATTCTTATTTTCATATACACTAATAAAAACATAATTATGAATAATATATTGCCTTTCTGCCAATCTATTCCACTAGATGCCACTAAATTCTACAAACTGCATCTCTAAAGGTCAGTTTATTATTTAATCGGGGAAAATTAACAAAACAAGTACTATAGTCATAATTATCTAATAAAAATAACAATTAAAAAACAATATTTCTCACTGTTCTGAGTGAAGTCCGATCCAAGTTTATGTTTGTAACCAGATAATAAAAAAGTGTTTCATATAAAAAGTTGTAATTGCAAAAACTTCATCAAATATAGCAACCACACAATTGCAGTATCATAATTTGTGCAGAAACTGAAGCTCAGTAATCTGATGAATCCATCGACCAAAATATAATGTATTCTGATCAACAAGAAAGTATGTGTAACACAATAGGGGATAGTTCATTCTTTCTATTCACATGTTCTATGTATGTAGCCTACACTCAGATTTTGGGCCCTATCTTGCACCCAGCGCAATTGACTTTCTACACTGACGCATGTATCGTTGCTACTTTGCCCCCGGCAGAAAGCTGATTTTTCCCTGCAGCACTCGCGCCATTACACTTGCGCCTGGAGAGGCGTCTCGGTGAAAAGCAGAGCCGTGTTCCGGTGCAAATGATACTTGGTACTATTTTAGTGATCTACAAATTTTGCAAATGCAATTGCGCCACTAACCGAAAAAATACATGGTTTATAGCGGATAACGCAGTTGGTGTTGCTATTTTGACATGCCATGGCAGGTCGGAACTGCAGCATAAGCTTACAAACACGTAGGATATAAACAGAACAAACATGCAAACGATTAGCCTAATAATAATAATAATAAAAAATAATAGTATTAATAAAATTCTAATAACAATAATAAACTGAAGCATATATCCCAGCCTTCCAAAACAAAATCTTGTTTTAGGTGGTAGGTTAAATTATTTGGGACAGCTGATGCAGCAGTAAGAAGTTGTACTTTTAAATCAATGCATCTGAAAACACCGTACAGCAAACCCATATTTTCTTGACACATTGACATTGTGTACAAGCCCATAACTTTAAGGATCGATGAGTATTTGATTGCGAGAAAACTGTTTTACCGGGAGTGAGTGTTTAATAAAATGAATGGATGCAGGTGATGCTTGGCGCTCGTGTGTGCACACCCATATGTTTAAACACACGCAAACTAAACACGTAATGCATAATACAGTCAATGGCGATATATATTAACGGGGGCGATAACGATAATGAAATACATACTGGTAACAAGCATGTTTGTTAATGTATTGCCGCATATCATTAAATAGAGCCACAGTTGCGGCCACAGGACCGCGTCCGCATATCATATGTGAAGTTTGCATATATGATATGTGTGAAGTTCTCTTTGTCAAAATTGACATGATGACTCAGTGTTTCTGAAGTTGGAGAAGAAAACGTTATTCCATGTATGATTTAGGCCTATTATTTGGCCATAAACTGAGCCATTTGAAGTTTGAAATTCATGTGGTCATGAATCTGTCTCAGCAGAGACTGCAAACACACTGTCAAAATATCAACTCATCAGGTCAGATGCGCTGGCTCTTAAAGGGGATGGGAGATGGAACTCTCATTGGTTTATTGCACGTTATGCCCAAAACACACCTACGGGTTCCAGACCAACCCATTTTAGATTTGCGTCGGGCCCAGGAGTCATTTATCCGCCATCATAATAGCAACATCACCATAGAATTCTGTTTTGCGCTCCAACGCTTGCGTTTTAGACCATCTAAATAGGGCCCTTTGTCTCACTGTGTGCATATCAGTGTGGTTTTTGGTAGTGCGAGTCTGGGTCAGTTGTAGAGGCCAAATTAGGATTAAACCTATTTTTACCTTATCCCACAACTCACAAATAATATGTTTTTCTACCCCCCACTACTGATACTACCACACTTTTTAAGGACTATAGTTTGAGCTGTGCAAGTTTGAAAACTAGTTTTTGGTCACAAACAGACCCTTAGGGCAGAATGAAAATGTTGGTATTTATGCCAGCATACATTTAAAGGTGCTGTAGGTAAAATGTTAGAGCTATTATTTGAGTGTAATTTGTTAGAAATGGCATAGCCCTCCGTCAGCTATTGGGAAGGGCAACGCAGCCGTGAGAAGGTTTTGAGTTGAAACATTTGAAAAATAACTTTACAAGGCTCCATGCTTGCATTTTTGACCAATCAGGACAAATCTTTTCTGATTTATTCAGTGTATCCTTATTTTATTAGTTAAAATATCAATACTTCGATTATTGTATCGCACAAAGACGATATATCGCCAAATCTATATTTTTTCGCATATTTTTACTGCGGAAGGATTTCCATGGGTTCACATGTATTTCAACATGCATAGAGCATACAGTATATGATGCACGTGTACATTCATCTACAAAAAGCCATTTAAACTGCTCTGTGGAGAATCACCTCATCCTGAGGTCAGCAAAAGTGAGCCCCGGTGCAGGAGGAACATAAATGTCAGTCATCCTTCTTCGGATTTCCACTTCATTGATAATACCTGCGGCTCTCGCTGAACACCATGATGGATTTGTCTGGGGTGGCATCTGGAGGCCTGGGGAGGCCGGGGGCACCGGGAGCCCTCTCTGACACCCAGTAAACACTAGGTGAAGTCTGTGAGGACTCCCGCTCATCGTCACTCCTTATCCTGCATCAGTGGCCGGGGTGTTAGAGTCCCAGCCCGGAGATACTGGGTTCGATCTCTCGTGGATACAGCCAGAAGGCATCCTAGAGTCCTAGGATCCTAAATCCTAATTAGCTGATTGGATCTGAATGCACTGTAAGTCTCCTTGGATAAAAGCATCTGCTGATTTACTAAATAGTATGTTTGCTGCCATGAGCTTATTCTTTATTTTTCTTTAGTGGTTACCTTTGCAAACGTGGCATATGCTGTAAATCATCCTTCACAAGGATTATGGAGTTTCATTAGTATCTTATTAGTGGTCTTATTAGTATAAATGTTTAGCATGTGAAGGCCAGCATTGATAATACCAAACAGTCCAATATGAGAAGTGCAATACGATATTAATACCTTGCCAAAAGCACAGTTAGGCCTTAACGTTTGAATAAATGCATCGGATCAAGCTTCCACACGACCATCTACACAACTACGGAGGAGTTTCCGTAAATGACTTTAGTGTTGTAACTTCCTGTTGGAACCCACCTAGCTAGAAGGTCAGGGCCACCCCCTCCCCCGCAGTAGCATTAAAGACGTATTCTGCATGCTGAAGTTCAGAAGATAGTGGCTGCTGCACTGGTTTATGTAACATAATAAAATAAATATGGGGCCGGAGTCTCCAAAAATGACCGGCGAGGTCAAGAACGCGGCCGTCCATGAATACAGATATTTCGTTAGCAAGCATTTTAGAAAATTGCAGGTAGGGGTGTTGTTGTTTTTGCCATACAATGCAATGGTTTATACGCAGAGAGCAAACCAGGCGATCCTGAGCTGTTTGATGGATATTGTAAAACAACTGGTGCTGTCATTTTTTATCAGCACTGTGAGACTCATCTTAGTGAGTATGTAGAAAAGTAATTAAGACTCTTAATTGAAACTGGCAGAGAATTATAAAGGGAAAGAGTTGATAGGGCCTCAGCAGAGAGATGGGGAATGGGCTGGGTGATTTAGCAATTCCGACCAATATTAATGAACCAGGAAAATGATGCCATGTGTTCATGCAAGCACACACACACACCACACACCATTCACACCCACACACACACACACACACACACACACACACACACACACACATGCACACGCACACGCACACGCACACACACACGCACACACACACACACACACACACAGACGTGTACATTAAAACATTATTTGGCAAACCCTGTAGCTCCGTGGGGAGAACATATAGTTACACAAGGCGTGGGGCAGTATGGGGATCAGCATGGCCAGATCTGTCCATCTATCCACACACGGGCATTAATTTTTGAATCCCACAGCACAAGGAGAGTGGTTAGGCTGGTGGCAACAAAGTGTGTCCCCGGGTAAAAATAGAGCAGCTCTGCGCTATGGGGCGGCGAAAGGAACAGCATCAATTATAAACGCAGGGATGCAGGCGGGAGGCAGGTTCAGCAGGCCGGGGCGGGGAGAGGTGAGTCATTCATATTGAGGTCCTCCACAGGAAAGCCCATATTAGGAAAGAGGCAGTTAGCATGGCGTGAGACATGAGATCACAGCCAATTATGTTTAGAGTCGTACGCAAACCGAAATGTAATCCAAAGATAAAGTTATAATTTCAGAGTGTGTTGGTTGTTTCAATTGGTTTGGGCGTTTTCTTGATTGGGTTCTATATCAAACAAGGAGAAACATGTTTTTGTTAAAACGTTACATTGAATTGCCTTTAAACCATTTTGCTTGATTTAAGAATATGTCGTTTGCGTGCCCTTTTCAAATAGAACATTTCAACACATATAACATTGCACAAGGGGCGATAATTGAGTCGCCAGAAAGGCTTGCATTTCAATAGCATAGACGGGTGCTTGTCGAAAACAAGTATCTCGTACAACGTCCAGAGAACAGCAGTTCCAACAGAGCACAATCTGGTACATGCACCTAGCTTTAAAAGCCCCTGTTTGCTGCTGTATGGACTTTTCCGTGCAGACACAGGATCTTTAGGATGAGTCTATCTCCACTGTGACATTTCGAATATCACCATTGCAAGCTCTGACAGCCTCTCAGGGTGACAGCTCTGGCAGGATTTACCCATTGACAGAAGACTGAGCTCAAGGACATGAAAAGAAAATTCTTTCCTTTCAATAACATATAGCCTCTACACATTTCTATTAAATCCCTGCAGATGTATGGGGACTTGATCTGAATTTTAAGTCAACTGAACCAAAACACACACACGCACACGCACACACACACACACACACACACACACACACACAAACACACACACACACACACACACTTACAAGAGCCATTCACACACCAACCATACCATACCATACCAGACATACTGTCACATAGAAGCATTTAAGCACTAGACCCATTGGAAGTTCTCATTTATGTGTTTTTTGCTATTCACAAGACTATTATGATTCCACTTTTCTGGTTTCTGCATTGCGGAAACAGCCTAGCACCAAGACATTTGATAGGAAGCTGTTCTGGGAGAGAGGGTCAAGATGAAATGACAAAGCTTGAGTTATATGACAATGTGTACTCGTTTGGGTTTTGTTCTTATCAGTGTGTACCGGGTGACTAATTACAATGTGATCCTGGGAACTGTGACAAAAAAAGACAAAACATTGTCTGAATGAAGGTTACTGTGGTTGCTGTTTTTTATGTTTGATGGCGTCCAAAGAAATGTCTTTAGTATAGTGTACAATGTCTTGGTGTTGCGTCAGTGTTTTTTTGTATTAGTAGAATAGGAGATAGACAATGCAAGTATGTGCTGATGGACTGGCATATTTGGACCCTGGGCATGGGCCTGCTGTTACCGTGGTTGTGGAACGGTGGTTGTGTTCCATTGCAAGGTATCCTCATCAATCATAATCCATACAAGAATTGATAATTGTTGGTGATGATCAATTACACACCAGTGTACGACATGTACGTACATGTACATTCTGGATGCCGGTGGGCGCTGATAGAAGAGCTGCGACAGACCATATAGCGTACGACCGCCTCACCATAGACCTTGAAGAATAAGTCCTGCCTCCGATGCTCCCGCTTCCCTGAGTCAAATGTCTGTGGGAAATAACGTGGATTTTTGAATGATCGCACATAACAAACTCTGTAGGTGGAAAAGAAGTAAAAGCTGCAACATGTTTTGAACTACACACTTTTTCCATGTAGTTTGACTTGGATTGTCGGTGCCGTTAAAGTAGTTAACTATTATGAAGAAGCATTATGCTAACACTGATCTACGCAGACTTCGGACATTGCGACTCTCCCAAGTGTGTAGTTCAAAACGTGATGCAGCTTTTACTTCTTCGCCACCTACAGAGACAAATGCCGTGTTATTTCCCACAGACATTTGACCGAGGGAACCGGAGCCTCGGAGGCGGGACTTATTCTTCAGAGGTCTATAGCATGCTGTGATGCTGCCACAGTGTATCCTAGCAACAGCTCTACTGTGATATGGGTCATCTGAAATGTATCTCTCTCTCTCTCTCTCTCTTATTATTATCATTACTATTATTGTTATTACTCGATGGCTCATCGCGTTAGAGCCGGGACGTCGTGAGCGGTGTTGTGTTGTAGGCAACGCTGACAGCAGTCATCAGCGGCCTCCGCTAAGCGAAGAGGACTTTGCAGAACCTAGAGAGTGTTGACGGAGGTCCCTGCGGTTGGCCACGTACCTCATTGCAATGCAGTCAACTGGTGTAAAACACAAAGAGGTCCATCAAAGCCCACATGGTTTGGATTCAAAGAGGAAGTCGCCCCGCCCCCACACTCCCCCCTATCCTCCTCCTCCTCCTCCTCCTCCTCCAGGGAGTGCGAGTCATACGGAGGGGGGGAGGAAAAAAAGAAATAAAAAGTTACGTACCGCCTTTGATGCTTGAATAAATTAGGCCCTTTTTTTTTCGCGGCTCATCTGGAGAGCCCAGACAGGGATGACGGAGCCGCTGCACACCTGCATATGGAACCGCAGACTCCTGGCACATCACAGGCTTCTATCCCCCACAATGCTCTTCTCTCTCTCTCCATTGACTTCAAGGCTCTTGTAGGCGTTGTGCACTGACCCGTTTTCACTACAGTCACAATAGTCGAATAGTCGCCACTGTTTGTTTGAGAACAAACGAACCGAACACAAGTATGAACATTAATTTGAAGTTAAAATCAAGGACTGTTATGTGTGGTCTAACCAGATGGGAAACAATGCTATAGCGGTACTTTTTAAAGTTAGGATGGGCTTGCTTTGACTTTTTAAATGTTGAATATATAATATAATGCAGGAGATGTGGGGACCAATAATGATATGGGTGGAATCCTTCAAGATGTATAGGAATGATGCAGAGCTTTATTTCACCCTTAATCTTAAAAAACGGCATGTCCCCCAACCTATCTCCAATTGATGGATCTTTTCCTCTGGGACTAATTATTAATATTTTCTCGTTATGCCCTGCGAGATGAGTTGTCTTCTCCGTAATCTTCAGCCATGTGGCATTGGGTTTAATTAATTCCAGTTTAGTCGTCTATTTCAGGCAAAGCACCATGGTTCCACTAATGAATGTCGGGAGTTTTTCTGAATATTCTGCTCTCATATCGCAGGCTGCGCAATGGGCTCACAAAGAATACCAATATTTTTCGTACAAAGTCCAGATTCATAACCTTGCAGTCAATTATTGGTCTTGAGCCGGATGGTTCTGACTTGGGTGGAATAAAACATATATTGGCATTATAATTTTGCCATCATTATAAATCATATTTGAATATAAAATGACCTCAGCATAAAAATGCCATAACACGTTTTAACGCAATTTCCATCCACAATATATAATGTGATGAACTGCTTACCATAGCTAAAGTGCATAACTTTCACAGGAAAAGATCTTGGCAGATTAGTCAAGCTAAGCACAGTCTAAAGATCTCTTCTACATTATACAGCTATATACTTATACTTACATATACTTATACGTTGCCTGCAAGCAAGGGTAGAGTGTACTTTAGTACCGGACTTGAGCGTAATATTGAGCTAGTTATTTTCTTCAGAACTTGTTTTTGGGGAACTTTATACTTAAACTTATACTAAAGCAAACATTTGATTTTCATTTAAATGTAAAATCTAATGTGAAATGAAATCAACACTGGTTCATGATAAAATATTAATAGAGAGTAATTTTGATTATTGTTGCACTCCTAATCCTGTTAACACTTCCACATTGACAGGTGCAGTTCCACTGGGTTTCCAAAACGCATTAAGTATGTCTCCCAGGTGTCAGCGGTCCGTGGGCAGATGAAACCCATCACAACATTGTGCCTTGAGTCTTTCTTTAATTTTAATCTCAAATCTTTTGTCCTACCACTTCAAAGTTTCTCCGTAAAGATGAGTTAGTGAATCATGAACGACGGCGCATCATACCGTACCTTCTAATGAAAAAAAGCAACAAACGAAACAATCCATTAGGTTGCTTATTGCCTGGAGAACCTTCATTTCATAAAGGGTTATTAAAAAGTAGAACTCAAGGTCAAAGAAAAATGAGCGATGGATGGGGAAGTAATAAGGAGAACTGTCAATTTCACTTCACAAAACTTCTGAGCTATAATTTACTTGAGAGATGATGGCGGCGATACAAGCAGAGAACCCCCGACCGATAGTTCCTGGTTAGGAGAGGAGTGGAACATCAGTTATCTACCAGCTAAGTGACTGAGGGTGTGGGGCACAGTACACAGCTCCTTGAAGAGGAACATAGGCTTCTAAATCAAAACACAAAATCTGTCTTCCTCCTTCCCTTTAAGGGAATTCTATTTCTTTCCAACTTTTTCTTTGCCGTCCACCTTCTGCCTGATCCATGACTTTGTTTTGGAATTGATCAGACTCGTGTTAAGGTCTGGCAACACATCACTTCTTATATGCACATATATATACACATATATATATATATACTGCATTTAAAGTGCTTCTCTGGCCAAATATGTACACTGGCACACATGCCTCACTATCCCCAAGACATTCACACATTTAAAACACATAGTTTGTCCTTGATTCAGATTGGCTCACAGCCATTTTCAAATTATATACACACATATGTGAATGCATAACAATAATTGTTTTGTATTTTGGCGCTGCCAATCTCAAAGTTTGCTAGCCTGTGTTGCTTGGCAACCCTTTTGCTGTCTTGAGGAACATTATTCCTTTTTCAATAAATGATAGCATTCTATGTTCTATGCTGTGTGTGTATTTTGTGAAATCTCGCTTGGTAATCTATAGTAACCGTTTAAGTAGCGGTTTTATAAAAGCAATAAGCCTTATAGGTTTCAACCATGGGCTGAGCAGTAGCTCTTCAGGTTATGAGGTCAAGGTGCCTTGCCCAAGGACAGCCTATTCATTCATAACTTGCATTCGTTTGGTCCAGTAGTGGCTTCTGTCATTGATCCTTATTCACACATTTATCCAAAGGAACAGTTTAGTCCGATACATGTGGTTCAGGAGCAGATATTGATTGGTCACCTTGCTCAAGGGTGCACAGGTGGGCTGAGGGGATCAAACCCAGAACCTTTCGATGGGAGAAAAACACAGAACCCACACTAACCTATCCTGCCCTCTGTCATTAACATTTGTAATTCGATACAGTATTGAGGTGCAAGAAGAGCATGCACTATAATTATATTTGAAAATCATTGGTTCACTGCTCTGAATGATATATAGTTCTTTCTCACTATTTCTGTCTCTGGCTCTCTCTGGTTTCAGAAATCCTGCAAAATAAATACATGCATAAAAAATGCAGGCCCATAAAATGCATATTGAAAAAAACTAAATAAACAATGCAAACTGTGCCATGATATCAAACAGACCCAGCGGTACTCAAACATCTCCACGGGTTTCGGCTGAGCACTAGCCTGGATTGGACTGTCAGCGGAGAGCTGAAGAACTAGCATTGGGCCTTGAGCTGCAATTATTAGTGGCAGCTGCTGATAACTTCCACTAGACAAAACAGCACTGTGAATTATTACCCCTCTTCACTTTCCTTTCTCCCTCTCCACACAATTGCCACTTTTGAACCTCTGTCGTGAAAAATGTAGACGTTTTGAAGACGAAAGTGTTTACAATCACAAAAATAAAGACACACACGCACATGCACACACACACACACAACAACACACACACACACACACACACACTCGCCCACATGCACACATGCACTCACACACATGCACACATGCACTCACAGACATTCATGCACACATACATTCGCGCACACGCACGCATTCATATGCATGCAATCACACTCTCTCTCACACACACACACACAAACTCTTATGCATGCACACAAACAATAACTCAAACGTACACACACACACACACACACACACACACACACACACATACACATACACAAACACAAACACAACACAGACACACACAAACACACACACACACACAC
>JAOPUA010000044.1:3193119-3208394 GCA_027122455.1 Trisopterus luscus
CCCCCCCCCCCCCCCCCCCCCCCCCCACGCTGTTGACACAAACACAACTATGCTGGGTTGGGATGGTCAGTGTAAGCACAAATCGTTTACCAATCCCCTTAGATATTCCTGCTTTATGCTAAGCTTTAAAGAATGCTTTGAGTGACATCGTTTTATTGAATTTCTAAATGTGTTATGGATCACGTCTCCTCTATCAACTAAATGATACAAATGCGTGATTAAAATGTAATGTTATATAATTAAGTCAACTTTAAGCTTATTACATAACGTAATTGTAATCTAAAGCAGGCCATCAAAAACTAATAGCAGGAATATCATTAGCATTCATTGATGCAGTCCATGGTGTGGATATTAATTATTGCCGTATTTTGGAGAACGTCAAATATTTGCCCAGTAATCTTTATCAGGGACATTTTGGCATGAACATTAGGCTTGCTAAAAATGGGTTGAATGTTCTTAATATTACATTGTTTTATACTGAAGCCTATTTCCGCCTGAAGACTTCTGTAGTTTATCTAACACTGTAATTAATTAATCAGGTACATTTAAGGTACATTGGGTGACACTATATTGGAATATTCATAGGTTGATCCAGGAGAATGTATTTGCAGATAAAATTACATTTTAATTTACAAGCTTAGTATGCCAAGGCTGAACCACATGAATGAATGTTGACACAATATTGTCTTTAGGACATCTTGTTCTGCTGTGAGGAATCGCTGCCCTATAAAGGGGTGGGAGGGGATCCTCGTTTCATAACTTCTTCTTCTGATCTGAATTAATCAAAATATTTTTTTCAATTAAATTCTTCTTTGGTCCTAAAGAAAAAACTCTAAACAAACATAAATAAATATTAGTTATTCAAAGGCTCACACATTAAGGCCTGTGTGAAAACGCATTTACGTACATTCTCAGGGAATCAGGGAGATAATTAAACCCCTTCCTGTCTGACTCAGTGATGACTGAGCCAACTTCTGTTGCTATGGCAGCCACTTTTTTCTAAGGTGATAGAAAATTATTAGAAACAATCAACATGCAGCAGCCTGCCTCGCCAATCACGTGATCTCAATCTCCTGCCATTATAATCGCCAGTACCAATATAACCGCCCCCCACCCAAACTGCTTCTGAGGACGCCATTTATAAAGCCAAACATCTTCCTTTGATGGTCCCTCTTTCTCTGTGTGTCTTCCCCTTCGTTTTGTGCCACGTCCCCCCCCCTTTGTTGCGGGTACCCATGCGTGCACTGGCACTCGAGGATTAGCAGCGAAGCACAAAGCCAGCGCTAATTAAAGTGGCCAAACTTCAGCAACCTTGTTTAGCTCTCATTGACCTTTATCAAAGCGTGCTGGCATTCATGTCAGGGGCAAAATACTGGCACATTTCTGGCTGAAGGCCAGTAGGAAGAGGAGGAGGAGGAGGAAGAATGTAAACAAACAGAGGCTCATTAGGGTCTACCAGAGGCTGTCTTATCAGCCCGGTTATCTGGTGCTGCTGAACTGTTCTTGCCCCCCCCCCTCCACCCCTGCATCGGTGGGAGGGAGGGTGGGTGGGGGGGGAGGGGGAGGGTGAAGCTGTCGACAAGGCTGGTGGGGTTATTACGAGATGCCATTAGTAATTTGGTGGCCACGTTTCATGTCATTGGAAACAAACGAGAAGGGATGAAAGAGTAGCTGGCGTGGCGTGAAATCGCTCTTCGTGTATGGATCTTTCTGCGCCGCTCTCGAGTCATTCAGGTTTTGATTATTGGTGAGTTTTGTGATTTATGGGACGATTAACACGTGAGAACGTACCATTACTTCCCATGAGGTGAGTTGGCGTCCTCCTGAACGTCCTTCACAGAAAGTATGTATTTAGAAAATGGTTCTTGGCTTTTAGCGGGAAAAGAAGGTAGCGCGCAGGTTAGATATCAGGACATTAACATTTACATTTAGGGCGTTTAGCAGACGCTTTTATCCTAAGTGTCTTACAATAAGTACATTTGTCAGAAAAAATAGAGCAATAGCATATCGCTGTCAGCACAGTAGGATTGTTCATAGAAACAAGAGCCAAGAACTTACAATTGTTAGGCTAACCCATTGACCGTATGCAACAAAGAGAGCTAGGCTAAGACGCTACATGACGCTATTTTTAAGTGCAAGGGCGTACAACATACAGTGAGTGCGTACATTAATAGCCTGGACTTACAACATCAATTAGTGCATGAGGGGTGTGGGGGGGAGGGGGGGGCTGTGCGAAGTCTCTGTGAACTAGAACATTCCTGGCTAGGTTGGCTATTCTTTTGTTTTTAAGATGGCGGAAATATAGCATGTGTCCACCAGCCCTTATAAGCTTTGATGCCTTTCTTAACGCATATTTTTAATCTAGGCCCTACTTTACTGTCAAGGGATTTAAAATGCATTACATGGCTCGATGTCCAATTGCTTTGATTCAAATGGCATCATAAATGTCATCAGTGGTGAATAAATCTGACTGATGACATTTCTGATGCAGAAATGATTTTCAATGAGTCTGCATGTGTTCCGTTGGATTGGATTTATACCTGTTCATATTAATGCATCATCATTTACCTAATCATTTTCTAATAATAACCATCCATGCTTTGTAGTAGTTATTCATTATTCATAAAGACATTTACTTACAGTTAATTTCCTCCACACTTTTGCAGTAGGGCAGCCACATGCCAAAATGCCTATGCATTTTTTGGGTTTGTTCCTCATCTACATAAAACAATTGAAGGGAAAATACCAGTCTTGGTGATCAAACCATCATAACAGTCTGGTCGCTCCTGCAGGCTTCACTTAAACACCTGTTACCAGTATTACCAGAAAAAGCCTTCCTTGTGATTCTGCCAAAGAGCAGTTAGCTTGAGTGTGCCTGCCATGTATGTAAACAAATACAACATGGCAGAGCAAACACTTTCATAATTTGGAATCAATGTGCTCCGTCAGTGCACAGTTTCTGGACGACACAACAGAGAAGCGCCAGGCAAGTACCTGACTGAATGTCTTCACAAAGACCAGAGTGCTATATTGCTTTTTGGTTTTCACCGTTGGCTGGCACACTCAAACATACGCAGGGGGAAAGAGCGAGAGCCATGGTAAGGATGGTTTGATCACCAAGACCGGTATTGTCATCAAGATGTGTTTTTTTTCGTCTTCATTTTTTTGTCATACTCTTTTAAGTGCAACTGCAAACCGTCTAGCTTCTTGCGGGACGCCTGACAGCGCTGAGATGTGGGGTCATGTCAGGTTTTCTCTCTGTCAATATATTCCTGAGCTATGATTTATTAGCTTGCTCCATCCACTGGCTCTTCATAAAAGTGCTCACTCATTGGAGAGGGAAAAGGTCCGTGTTAATTGTATGCATAACTGAAAGTACGGAGTCTCGGATGTAATTAGTCAAGTACTCCCTTTTTCAATCAAATGTCATTATGGTATGATTAGTCTGCATTTTTCCCACATATTGAATTTAGAGGTTGTGTAACCTGCGCACATACGCACACTAAAATGTACTACACATAATTGACTGACTTATTTTACTATTCAGCGAAGACGTGCTGTAACACCCGATAAAAGATTAGTGTGTTTCAGTGCAGGCCCTCCCTCCATCTGCATGGTCCACTGCACCGGCAACAGGTGGGTGTTGGTTGTTTTGGAGTTTGTTTGTTTTGTTGACAAAATGCCTGTATGAATACAGAAACGACCCGAGGCCCGTCCACTGCACATGCTCAGTTGAGCCGTAGATCACACAGATGACTTGTTTCCTGAAACATCCGAAATAGCAACCGTAACGAATGCACTATACTTGGCTCGAGAGCGGCCTTATTTTAGACAGCGTTTTAAAACGGAGGTTGTGTGTTCCCGGCTCATCCGTGTGTGCTCAGCAGTGCTTACAGACCCCGGCACACCGACGGCAATCCAACCCCTTTACACCCTCTGTAGTGAGAGCACAAAGGATCCGGGCCGCTCCGCCGCCTCCACCACCACCCCAGCACCACTCGGTGTCTTCTGCCATTCTATACGAGCTGCTGATTACCAGCCCCCGGCGGCGTGGGATCCAGCCGCTTACCAGCCAGCCAATCAGAGCAGGAACAGCCCAAAGGGCTCCGTCGGTTGAGGCGGTGTCAGTGGGAAACTACGCTATCTCTCTCTCTTTCTCAAAGCAAACTCAAGCTGTGAAAAGAGAGTGGGCTGCATGGCTGTAGTAGGATGCAACAAAGTTACCCTTTAAAGGGTAAATATTCTCTATTACTACCGGAGTGGCATATATTTCAGCAGACGCTTTTATTCAAAGCAATTGGCACTGATTCTATTTCTTTCTTTAATAAAGAGATAATTAGCTCACGGAGGCCTACAGGTAGACTCTGGGCATTGGGGATCGAACACAGAAACGTTTTGGCTTGGAGTCAAACACCCAGTAGGGTAACATGTCTGCTTTCATAATGTGACATATTCCCGAGTGAGACATGTTAGGTTGTGACGGTCGGGGGATGATGTAATTGGATCATTCAGGATTGGGTTGCAGATAGTGGGAGGACCTACTGCCTTACTTTTAAAGTAGGCCAGGCCTCCAAGGTGTTATGATTGGTTGGGGGTATTATGCCCGCCCACTCAATCAGACTTGGCGGCACAATTGCTAAAAAACCTGGCTGGTTGAGTGGAAATATAACATGACTTGATTTGAATGTAAAATAAGTAAAGGAAAGGGATTTCTGTGAGGTGTTATACTTGATTGAATAAAAGCAATGTATGACTAGGAAAATTGGCAAACAAGGTAAAAGAACAACACTATTTCACACTTCCTTGTCGACAGACTTTTTGAGCCAGCAAGTATAAACTTGGCTCAGAGAGAGAGCTCGGTTTGCCAACTGAATTGGAATTGCTCTTGACAAAAACTTGTAACGTCATCACGGAGTCATTATTTATTCAGATTCCATTCATCATCGTTTGACAGCACCCCCGCTTTATGTAATTTGCCCTATCTGGATAAATGCAGCTGTATGCTTTGTGGGCTCTTAGTAGTTGTTTGCTGTGCAATAATAAAAAAACGGGACTAATGCGGTAGACATGGAAAGCAACATAAAATCGTTCCACGCGTGCTTGATCGATTCGACTTGAACGTTGAAATATGAATGTTTATGGGATTCCGTTGCTTCTTTATTTATTTACCCATTTCTTATCGTTGATATTTAACATTTTTTTGTGCTCCCTCCAACGCTCCTTTCTTGTGAAGCACAGAGAAGTAAGATAAAATTCCATCATCTCTCGGCAAGGAAAAATCAATTTCAAGCAGAAAGCCTGATCTGTAGTGTCAAGGATTGCATTGTTGGTATGTGCTGTGGAAGGCCAATCATTGATCCAATTCCACTACTTTGTACCTCTGCCGTCTGTCTTGGCTGCTATGTAAAACAAAGTGGGTTTCAAGGTCCATACACGCAGGCACACACACACGCACACGCACACGCACACACACACACACACACACACACACACACACTGACGTACTTATTAACACACACACACACACACACACACACACACACACACACACGCACTTGCATACATATTAACGCACGTGCACAGCCACACTGGTTGTATCATTTCGAAACAGAGTAAGGAAAATGGGAGATTGTCATCCAAGAAATGACATGGCAGAATTGACCCCCACTCTCACGCTACCAAGGGAGTAGATGAGATGAGATTCTGTGTGTCCTTTCACCTGGCCCATTACCTCACCACCGCATTAGCCGGGGCAGAAGGAATTGAATTGTGGCCGAGCTGTGGAAGATTCCCTTACTTTAATTTGTCAAAAAACACTGTGTTTCAATGCGGAAATGACAGCATAACAGGGCTGATGGCTCTACATGTTGGGTGTGATGCAACGCTAAGTGGACTGTTTAATGGACTCTTAAGGATGGGCATTTTTCACAGCTTTGGCCTGGAGATTGTATTGGTTTTTAGTGTCAAAGATACAGACAGCCTCGTAACTACATAACTGTAATGTTATATCACAGTCTGATCTTTGATCTCTCCAATCTGTGTCTAGCAACCCTCCTCTGATTGATTTCATATCTTCCATTGACTTGTGCATCAAACATAATGGCAAATAAACGTGCTAATCAGAGTTCAGAGTGATTGGACTCGGAGATCAGGTTAGTAATTGATTGATGTGAATGGATTGATATAATATATGAATCCAAGTATGCTGCATTTGGGAAAACACCAATCCAGTACTTTTGGCATTGTCGTAAATGTACGTGGAATTATTAATGGCATGATGTACTTCAATAGAATGTGCTGTTAATCAAAGGCTGCAGCATAAGGTTGCCATTTCTCTTCATCATGGATGAAGAAGAGGTTCCCACACCTGTTTACACAACATCCATGAAGACGGGAATCCGGAAAGCTTTTTAAATAAGCTCTTAAAAGACAGCCAGTGTGTCTCCGCATCTCTGCGACTCTCCCGTCAAGTGGACAGGAATTCAATAATTCCAGAGCCTCATTAAGTGTAGGCAATTTACCTGCTGTTATGTGTCAGGCACATCTGCAGTGAGAAAGGACCGCTGTAACACACACAAACGCACAGACCCACACACACATTCACTCTCAAACACACACACACACTTTCAAACACACACTCTCAAACAGACACACACACACACATACACACACTCTCAAACAGACACACTCCAACACACACACACTCCAACACACACACACGCACACACACATACACACACACACTGAAACACACACACACACACACTCTTAAACACACACACACACACACACACAGAAGAGTCTGGATCTCTTTTTTTTGTTTTTTCTCCTGCAGCAGGAGCGATTGTTCATGCAGCACCCGTCACCCCAGCGCCTGGGCCGGCCCGATTCTTATTCAGAGAGAGACCTTCGCACAGACACCGCGCCTGCTCCCCCTGTGCTTTGCCACGGACAAAATAAAAGGGGAAATCAATGAGGCCGCGGATCAATAGGACTCCTCCACTCCCCCCGTTGCTGAGGCCATCTGCTCACATGCTTTCTTTCCTTTTTTCTGCAGAAGATGTAAAGTTCAATGCTGAAAATAGATGCAGACAAACAATAAATTCTTTCTTGAGAGCGGCCGGAGTATGGAATGATGTTGAGGCATCGCTTGAAAAGAAGGACGCACGGACGCACGGACGCACACACTCAAAGAAAAACGCAGAGTGCCAGGTGTTGTTTGAAACCCGACGACTGATAAAGTATTATTGCATCAAATATAAACGGGGTCACGGGACCCTGTCATAAAGAAATAACCACGTAACATTTTAGTATTCCCTACAGAGAAGCATTTTAGCACTGCTGTATGTAGACACTAACAGACGTTTTGTACACAAGCTACGACTCACGGCCAAAGTAATACAGTGGAAGGACAGTAACTCTCTTGGCAGCGCCTTGCTGCCATATACCTGTCAGGTATCTGGTATTTACTCAATGGGAAACTATAACAGATTACACAGCAGTATCTTAAAACATCCTATTCATCTGCCTGTTGTGATTCAACCTTCTCAGGGCCAAACTAATCGCCACGCTGCACTACTATATCACAAGGGGCCCCCCTTTATCTTTTTTGTAACCAGGCGCAGCATTTGAGACTCTTATCTATCACACAATGACAGATGAACCTGTGTCAGGCCCCGTTCATTTGAATAGGAAGAAGGGTGGTGGGTGAGTGGCCCAGCCTTCGACACCTGCACTGGCGGCGTTCAGCATACACATGCTGATCGCCCCCCGTCCGCAAATCAATAAAGAAAAACTCATCAATAAAGTAGCAATGTCTCATACATATTGTATATATTTACGCAATTAAAGTGAATGTATTAAATTACATATAGCGGGTGTGCCGTTTAAATATAGCATTAGCTCCCAGCCCTAAACACACAGCGATGCTCAATATCCTTTAATTGCGTTCCCTTCCATATTGCATGGCTGGCAGTCCTTGCAGGGCTAGACCGACCTATTGCATTCGCTCTGCATTCATCCCCTGAGGCACCGTGCTCCTTCCTTCCTGTGTCTTCCCAGACAGGCTGTGCGAGGATATGGCTACAAATGATTGATTAAATAATCCAGTGCTGTTCTTATCGCGGCCTACCTGCTCGCTATCCATCTACTAGAGCCATCTCCATATCTCCCCGTGGCTTCCGAAGGGGGAATGTTGCCGTCCAATTCATTCCCAAAACCTACCTACCCCCCCCCACCACCACCCCAGCCTGACCCTCTCTCTCTCTCTGTATCATTCTCTCTGTATGTCTCGCTCTCATTTTCTCTTTCGCTCATTCCCTCTCTGTCTCTCACTCATTCTCTCTCTCTCTATTCTTCTCTCTCGCTCTCTTTCTTTCTCTGTGTGTCTCTCGTGGTGCTCTCTCTCGTTATCATTCTCTCTCTGTCTCACACTTATTCTCTCTCTCTCTTTTTGTCTGTCTCAGTGTGTCCCTCTCTCTGTTCTCTCTCTCGTTATCATTTTCTCTCACCGTCTTTGTGTGTCTCTCTGTCATTCTCTCCCTCTTTCTCTCTGTCTCGGAGTGTCTCTCCCTCATGCTCTCTCTCCCTCTCTCTTTCTCATTCTTCCCATCACTACTCATACGGTGTGTGGTGGTGTTGTTTTCCATATTTCATGAACGCTTCAGTGAACCCACCAGCCCAGAGACTGTGTGTGTGTGTGTGTGTGTGTGGACTAGGGGTTAATTGTTAACATGACATCACATTGTAGGAGGTGTTGCTTCAAAGTAACACCAAAGCGTCTTTACCAAAAAGGTCGCCTCCTTAAAAATACTTTGTGTTGCCGTACCAACGTCCACAGATCCTCCGAAGGAACCCAAACACAGCGCGGCCGTTGCATACTGGGGGTCTGGGATGGATCACTCTCCATCAGACAGACGACCCGAAAAAAATAAATAATGCTTGACTCATCACTTTAACCGTGGAACGTCAGCGTCTGCACATTATCACCCGGCCCTCGCCGAGCTAATCCTGCTAATTGAGGACGTTTCCCAGCAAATGCGAGAAAGAGGAAATGGACTCGAGGCGCACCGTAGCACTCAGCACAACCCCGAGATATAACCAACCCGTCGGCAGAATGCTGTACATGCATTAAACATCCTTCAGTTCTTCATCAATTCATGTAACTTAACCCAGCCGAGCCCCCACCCACCTCCCCTTGTAACAATATGGGAACTCATTACAGCCAGAAACCACAAGCAATACAAAGAACACAGACAGACCATCATAGACGTTCAAGATCTTATTGTGGAAACGGCTTCCGTCACTGGGCTGTTATTCCGAGCACAGTGTCTTCCCGGCACTTTCATTTGGATCCGAGACGCTTGTGGACTCGACCCATATGGACTTTATCAGCCTCGGGGGGGGGACATCTTAACTCAACTGATATTGTTTGTGTGTTGATTTATATTCATATTTCTCTGTCACTCCTATCGCTCCTCAATCAGCATCCGTCCGGTGTCTGAAGGCAGGGGGAAGAGAAAAGCGCTGGCAGAGGTTTCACTCTGGGAGCTGGCGCTACACTGATATGCTCTCTGTCTGTCAGTTTGTGGCGAGAATGACTTCTGCTGGCCCCATCAGAACTGTCCATCACAGGGGCTAATTCCAGCCCTGTCTGAATGGAATTGATTACCGCTAGGAGATGCCCTTATTAGAATAAGGGCATCGTAATATAAGTAAAATAAGGGGTAACGTAATATTTAGTGTTATTCCTTTTTTTTTAATGCCTATTCGTCGATTCGTCTAAGATTGCAAGATTATTCATTCTAGAATATGTATTGTATAACATTTACAGCAAAATAAGTATGAAATGCTGTGAAAGAAGTACATAGTACAAGTACAAAATGCATTCATGTGCAAGGTGAGCTATATTCTTTAGGCCATTAAAGGGAACAAGAGTCTCATAGTCTCATAGTCCTGTATAGGCCTTTCATGGGAATAATGTAAGGGCCACTCAATGTCAATAGGGGTATTTATATCCAACACATTGTTGTTCCACTGGATCCGCTGTCTGGTACAAGTGAACACATAGAAACACAAGTTCTGAGTTAAGTTTCTCAAGATGTTTGTGGAGTTGAACTAAAGGTGCTTGCAGACAGACCCAGACCAAGCTATTATTCAGTGTAGTAGCTATTCAGGGAGATTCCTGGAACCACAGTGTTCACTTCATGCCGCTTGTGTTTAATGGAGTGGGAGCGAGTGAGTCTGTGCTGTAATTCAACGTCTCTGGGTGGGTGGACGAGGAAGAGTCTCTGTTTTGATTGTGTTTTTTAGTCTTTGCTTTTAGGATTCCTTTTTCGGAATCTTTCAAAGAAGGACGAACACTCGGCATGTATGGTTTGGTGTGAGGTCTGTACGCGATAAACATGCTTTGACAATTTCCAGCATATGCTACATAAATGGAATGAATGAACCACTCACATCCTGTGTGTGTGTGTGTGTGTGTGTGTGTGTGTGTGTTGTGAAAGATTGACGCAATAGTCCTCCATGCAAGGAAGATGCAACACACTTGAACAAGCAAGACTAACAAGCGATTGAATGAATGAAAGGCTAAACCAACCCATGGTGGAGATTACCATCCAAAATTCCTCCCTGGGATTGCTAAAATCATTGAATTATGGCAAGCGTAAAAAGCAACTAATGCTTTGTGTATCTCAGTGCTCAGTTAGATAGTACCCTACCGTCGTATGAAACAATGTTTGTGTTTAGTTGTGTGTGTGTGTGTGTGTGTGTGTGTGTGTGTGTGTGTGTGTGTGTGTGCGTGGTGCTGGTTTGCATCTATAAGCGGTATCAACAAAGGCACACATGCTGGTATTTTGTCTGTGTTGACATTGGCTCGGTGACGCGAGGCGGTACAGGGGGAGGCCGTTCAGAACAGAGACCTCGGTTAAGAATGGGTGGGAGGCGGGGGGAAAAAAAGGAGAAAATAATAGCATGTATTTGTCAGCTCATTACCCTTGATTGACTCCAGCCCACACTCCAAGGGAAATGAGCCTGCGTGAGAGTGACATGCCTATTCAGGATAATGCATCGCCGTCTTTGAGCAAGAGCCAGCCCCCTAAGACTCAAGATTTGTGCTCCCTGTTTGGAAAGCCACTACCACCACCACCCTAAGCCCCACCACCACCACCACCACCTCCACCCCCACCACCACCACCACAACCGCCCTTCCATAGCAGTGTTTAATGAAGTGTGTTTCATTGAACTGTCTGGCAGTTTGACGAAATCACAGACTGGGGCATTCCTTCCCCTCTCTCTCTCTCTCGCACTCTCTCTCTCTATCTCTCTCTCCCGCCCTCTCTCACTTCCTCCCTCCCTCTCCCTCCCTCTCTCCCTGTAAGGGAGAACAGGGGGAGTAGGTGGTTGTGAATGGGCTGATTATTCTCTCTGTCAGGAACAGACGTGTGGAGGCAGCCACCCCTATCTTTGCAGCTGTTTTACAGTTTTTAATTGTGGCTGCCTTCTGCTTTATGGATGCCAACAATCTCTCGTATATATTGGAATGATTATCAAATATTTGTCCTTTGTCTTTCTTTTTTGTCACAAGGAAGCTAGTTTACACCAGTGTTTGTCTCCTAGTAGAAAATGGCTGTGTTGTCTTACGCATTTTCAGGAAATACACAATGACTGACAAAGATAAATGTGTTTTTAAATACCCATGTCTGGGAGCTCAACCCATCCGTTTAGAGACATGTAACCGGTTTCTATTATACCTCATTCTTCCATGAAGGGACTTCAACGGAATGTATTTCCTGCTGATATTTGCACAACCAAGATAATCCAGCACTTCACCATCGGTTGTCGACCGAATAAGAAATAATATGAAATTAGAAAAAACCAAGTTAGTACCTTCTGCTAATGTGATTCTAAGGCTACAGGGGCATGTTAAAGCATTTCCCACATTAACCCAGTGGAAGAAAGAATTCAAAACGATTAGAGCTGACCATATTCCTTAGTCCTGCGGGCCTGCGCCTGCCAAAGTCCATTTTTCAGGGGGGTTTTCAACCATTAAGCAGCCCACCGCTGACTTTGTGTTAACCAAACGGTGATGGACGATATCCGACAAGAAGGACGAGACTTGTTGGGTTTCAAGGATGGCTTGGTTGTTTAGGCACTCAGCACGTCCGACTCATAGATAAAACATGGATGTGATGAAGGTTGGCGTGTTAGTGAAACCTACCTACTACCTAAGAAACCTACCTACTACCTAAGTTTCATTTATTATTATCAATGCCATTGGCTGATTGGATGGATTCCATGCATAAGAGGAAACTAATTAAAAACAAAGTCAACTTTCCAATAACGTGTTGTATTTGTGTCAGTCAAGATGTTTAATGGATTAATTGATGATTATTTAGTGGGTTAAAAAGTACTTTCTTGTGTTTAGTCAGTGCATAATAGACAGACACAATGTTTCAATAGACGCACAACAATATAATAATACAATAATTTTATAAATAAACTATATTATTTGATTATTTGATGTACACTGATCAAGGAATCTGACAATAACCCTTTCAAAGGTGCAATACAAATAGTTAGTATAATAAATTAATTGATTTACGTGAACTGTCCATAACTCTTTATTGATTATTGCTTAGCTCACTTTGACCTCAGCTTCTCTGATCATAAAGGGCTGATTATGGTCCCACTTTCACGCAAGGGGATTACGGACCCATTACGTCGTTGCGGACCCTCTTTGCATCCACCGTAAGGTCCTGACATGCGCCTCCCAAAAATTGGAACCTTCCGTCGAGGCGACGCAGCCGCAAGGGCTGTGATTGGTCCGCTCACTAAAACCTGACGCAGAACCATAATGGTTCACAACTACATCGAGGCGTCTGCGTGGTCATTGCATTGCGTGAACATGGAATCTTAATCAGCCCTTTACTCTCTCTTACTCTAACTTACTAGTAGCTTTGACAAATGGCTTATCGCCAGCAGATGCACAACAATACCATATTGCAGACTCATTTTAACTCATTATTGGATTCATCTTTGCTCAATTAGCAACACGATAAAAGAGGGCATTCTCCATATAAAAGATGCATCATTGTTATAATTCCTCCCAGACCGTCCCAATGTGGTGATGGTTTTTGTGATGATGTATTCTTGTGGTAAAATGCTGACTTTTTCATGGGTAGTGTAGAGCTACTCTGTGAATGGGTACTGTTTCAAAACATGGCCAACTGCCGGCTGTGGGGAAGCACTTCTAAGTTAATTAACTGTGACACAATCATCTTGCTGGAATGCTGCGTCATTTTCATTCTAATTTTCTTTTTTGTTTTCATAGGAAAGATGGTAGAATACATCTACAGAACAGTATGGATACAATATTAAGAGACAAGGAAAAAAAGTCCATTGATATATTTCAGTCTTTTTTAGATTTAAAATGTTCCAATCAGTACAAATGAGAGGCAAATTAAATGTATATTGGGAGTCATGAAAACTAAAAATGCATCCACATTAGTTAATTACTGAAGTATAAAGCGTACATTATTCATATACCATACTTACAGCTGTTTATGTAAGCAAACATGTGTTAAACTGTATTTTTTAACTTCATGCATTCATACATCATCACCATTGCATACAGTACATAGCACCATTCATGAGTCATTAACAATTAAATAGTCATGATACGTTAATGAAGACAACTTGATAGATGAATCAATGTTTTTTCTATTGTTTAGTCTCTAAAACGCAGGTCATACCTTACAAGTCAGATGGCGAGAGCTATTTTTCTGTTCTGGTCTACTGTAGAAACATGGCAGTGCAACATGGCGGGCTCTGTGGAAGAGGACTCACTTCCTATGTGACCCACTTCCTTTACATGGCTAATTCTAATGTAAATACGTTCTAGACACTGCACCTTTAAGGTCTAATCCAACATACAGCCCCATGCCATCTCATGTCACATGGATGCTTTTAAAACCAGCAGTTGAACCATGAACCATTCAGTGGGACGTCTGGCTAATTCAAGCCAAGGCCAACACACTACTTCACTTTTGTAGATTCCTCTTCTTGGCTAATGCATTAACAATGTTCTCCTCCAGTGCTTGCTACCTAAATACCCTGAGATGTCTACACTGTTGCCTTAGGACCTGTGCAGTGCTACACTGAGCTTCTTCATGCATCCGTCCCGCGTCCTTCACAGACATAAACAACAGTTTATGTGAACTGGGATTGTGAGTGTCGGTTCATGCACTAGAGACATTTGACATTTAATAAATAATAAATAAACCAGAGCCGACAGGCTTTCCCGGAATATCGAACCTGCGTAATAATAAAGCACATCGTGTAAAGGTATACCGGAAAGGAAACAAAACAGCGACACATAAAATACATCCCCTGATAGAGATGTACAGATTGAAGCATGAAGCTGAGACACAGGGCTGGACAGACGGACGATCTCCCATCCCCCCACCCCTCTCCCCGCTACCGGAGCCTGTCAGAGAGTCCACTTAGTCAAGGAGACGAGGCTCTTCCAGGAGATACCCCCCAGGGACCAGACAATCTAATGAGGACAGGATGACCCAGGGCATGTTTCCATGCATTACGCTGCACATTCTGACGCTCGCTTCCAGGAAGGGACACGCCTCTCCACACAGCAGATGTCGAGCGGCATCGCACATCGAACAATACATGGGGCTAATTTTAAGAGGCATTTGGGGGAGTTAAATGTGTTGGACGTCAGGGGATGTATCGCAATAAAGGGATTGGTCTTCGTGTTATTGTGTCTGCTCCGATGGACGTTACAAATACATCTTAAAATAAATGTGTGTATCTAATATATGTGTGTACTCAAAAGTACCTTAAATGTCTTGTGTTTTGTAATGCTTGATGAATGGGCAAATCATTATTAATTATTATTGAGTGTAAGTGATCTTGACGAGAAATGTACATTTTCAATGATTCAGACAATTAAAAAAATATATGTTTTTTGAGTTTTGGCTTTTAATGTGTACACATGCATACCATTAGCCAAAGAATATGCCAAGATGAAGAAATGCCCAAGGGTTCTGAAAAAGTGCAATAACCTTTAAACTATAGCTGAAGTTTGTCTTCACTACTCTTCCCTCCCTCTCTTGGTCACACACGAACATGAATATGCACATGCACAAGGACACACTTACACACTTTGTTTAGCTTTTGTCGTGGGAAGTCGAGAAGGACTAGGGTTGAATGATCAAGGCTTTATTGTCACTACGCAGAGTAACAACATCACCTGAGTTGGT
>JAOPUA010000044.1:3271185-3283285 GCA_027122455.1 Trisopterus luscus
CCCCCCCCCCCCCCCCCCCCCCCCCCCCCCCCCCCCCCCCCCGCCCCCGCCGGGGCCGCGCCGCCGGCCGGGCGAGGCGGCACAGCCGTCTGTTCGGATTGATTCTCCTAACATCGCAGCGTGGCGCGTGTGACTGGTGTGGCAGTTTGGATGTGAAGTCATGCCCTTCATCATGTTTGAATACCCACCCATCATGACATCATCATGATCAACCCCCCCCCTGCCCCCACCCCACCCACCCTCTGGTTCTTGTTCCAACTGTTTGCCTCTGGCTCCACGGGGGAGTTCTCTCTCCCCCCCCAAGAGACCCGTTTGACCTGGTGCTAACCTACATTGCTGCACATAGTTTCTGCTGCACCATGATTGACAATTTCTACCTCCTCTTCTTATTCAAAACACAGTAGCTTGTCCGCTGTCTCCCCCCCGTTTGATCAATCCCAGCAAATTAATGGTGGGAATAAAAATAGGTGTGCTACGGATCCAATCCGTTTTGTTTCAGCTGCGATTTATCTTCCCATGTTTATTTTGCAAGAGGAAGCAAAACTATATATATACTATATAGATAATTGTTGGAAAAGTGCCGGTGCAGCAACTCCTCCGACACAATGTTTTACCTTCCCGACAGTCGCTGCTGTTTGACTGACAAACAATATCAGGGTCCTATTTCTCTCTGTGCGCTCGCTTGCATATCCGATGCATTCTGTACCGGCACATCGACGTGGAAGCGGCGGGTGCCATTTTGTTGCGCCCTCTGCCTGGCGCGCCGCCTCCGGCCCCCCCGCAGTGCGCTGCGTCTCTGGATGGTAGCTGATGACCTGTGGCCGTGTCACAGCCAAGCACCCTCTAATCCATCAGCAGCCTCAGCTGAGCAGAGGCCATTAGCCCTGCTGGAGGTTCTCCAGCCTATCCTTGGAAATAGTCAGGTTTTTTCTTTCCACAACATTTGCATGGCCTTTGCATTTCCTCTGCTTTTTTGTTATACTCTGCGAGCGCCTGACATTTCTGTCTAGAAAAAAAAACAGTCACTTTATTGATTCCCCCATCCTCGTGTCCCCGTCCACATCTGTCCGACAAATGTCATTTATTTGTAAAACGACGACGCAGGAAAAAAAAAAACGAGAAAAAACAGGGAAATCAATGCTGGCATCAGACACTATAAACCAGGGATAATCAATCAAATGAGATTAAAGCCCAGACCTTTTCCCTTACACTGCCAAACCATCAGCCCCGTGTTTGCACGTCTTTTTCATGTGATTATTCTAACCTCAGCCGACCGGCCCCACTAGCACCGGGGGCTGGCTAACGCTGGCCAGAGGGGGGGCAGATCCAGTGAGCATCCAGGGGTTAATCCACTGCGATGGCTCCAGGAGGACTGCACCGGCATGGCTGAGTGAACATCATGTCAAAGCACAGGGAGGCTAAACTCTCCTCTCCCCACCCCCCCTCCCCCCCCCCCCCAAATACGCTATCACAAAGCACAATACAGTAGGGGGACAAATGCGGGACAAAAGCAAAAGCGGGGAGACGCACTGCTTTCTTTTTTCTGTGTCTCATTGCATCAATCACAATCCCAGGGGGGACCTTACTACCTGGATGAAGTCATTCCTTATTGGCGGGTAATAATGACTTGCTAGAGAGTGGACCGGCTGCGGAAATGTCAGAGGGCGGTGGGTGTTAGCCGGCTGGAAACCCAGCACAGCAGAGCTCTGTGTTTGATCCCCGCCGGCTCCCCTTCCCATCTGCCCGCACGCGGACCAGCGACGTGACTGGACGGCTGTCGGCTCCTGGTGGGGGCAGAATGCGGGCTCTTTGCATAACCTCATCCTCCACCTCGTCTTTGCACTGAATCAGCCCAGTCCTTTCCGAACACCTGGTGTTCCAGCCTCACCAGAATTGCGTCCACCAGTGATTCGAGTCCGGCTATTTAGATCTGCATAACGCAGATCAGGTGCTTGGTAGTTAAAGCCTGGGCCAGACGTCTTTTACCGTGCATTAGTGTTTTAGGGGTTATCTAAAATAAATGATAAGGCTGTGTGGACACAATGAATGCAGATTTAGGCACGACGGCTCCCATGTTTGTCCTTAAACCTCGCCTCGACAGCTCTGTAAACGTGTTTATACGCTGGAAATCTGTGTCAGAGCGTAAGCCTCTTTGTCACGTCAGCGGTGTGGACGTGATGTGGCGGCCCGCCATTTTGACAGGAAAATGCGGCGGCGGCGGTGCGCAGCTCGCACATTAAAATAGGTGACGTGCCTCGCTGATGTTCCTAATGAGCAGTGCCGTGTGCTCCCAGCCATCCCATAATCAAATTTGCTCACGGCAGAACAGACTGGAGTGGTTTGGCAGGACATCGAGGCATATGGCGGAAGCAGCCGCGGTTTTCACGGCAGGTGGCGGTGTGCGGCGGAGAGGTAGAGCACTCTGTCACCCTGGGCTGCAGTCCTCGCAAAAGTGCAAGAAAAGGACTTTGCAGAAAGTAGCCAAAAAATGTTTGAAAAAAAAAAGAATCCTGTTTTTTCTTTTTTTTAAACACCACTGTTGTCCCTGCCAGCGGGCTGATTTACATGTGTGTATCTGTCGCCAAGTTGTAGTGAAACGGCTGCAAATGTGATTACTCTTATTTTCTTTATCGCTCCTGATCCCTGATCTGGGTGAGTGTATTCCGAAAAATATGTTTTTTGGCTCGGCTTGTCGAGAGTGAAGCCTAGCTCGAATTCCTGCTTTTTTTTGGGCTGGTGCCAACACTGGAATCTGAGTGGGGTGAAAATATTCAGTTATTGATTCTGCACCACTGGAGACATTAGAGTAAATCATATAAATACACTTTAGAGGAAATGTAAATTGTAAATAATAACTGCATATAGGAACAAAAATACCATTAAGAATATTTCAGTACCAATGTGTTCAAATTAAATCGGATCAACAAAGATGAAGAGGTAGGTGGATATTATATTGTATTATTTATTCAAGTTTAAGGTTTTTTTTGCATATCTGATACCATACACAAACATAAACTAATAAATATGGCCTTTGATAATAGCAAACATTATTATAGCATTGGTCAGCCTTTAATTACAGCATTAACTAATAGCATTGGTCGTACTATAATAGCATTGGTCAGCCTGCATTAGTGAGTGTTACATAATGTATTTGTGGTTCCCAAGAACGGGAAAGAAACATCACATGCAGTTAGCGCATACATTATGAATGTCAAAAGTAAAAGAAAATATCTGAGAACAATGAAATAAAGGGACTGATCACGCATTAAAGAGCGTACATTTATTTTAAATGTAATGCACTTTGCTCGTATAAAGGATGAAAGTACATCTCACATAATGGAAATCTTGTTAAGACCAAACTCCCAGTCTCCGTTGCACAGTTCAGAGAATAACAGACAGCAACTCTGTTCCTTCAATTCATTTAAAATGTGTGTGTTTCATTGTGCTCTGTTCTACACGGCACTCGATTGCTTTCTAAAACAAATCAAGCTATGTGCCTTCAACTATATTATTTTGACTTTGTAAAAACCTCAATGTCTAGAATCCACAACAGTTTCCAAGTCTGCTTCCCATTCCCCTGTACTCCCTGAGCATACCCTGGCATATCTTCACATGTTGCTCAGGTATGTTTACCCCACCCAGCCCCACCCCACAAGGTATTCTCCCAACAGCTCAATAATGCCACTAAGAAGCGAGCTCCTGTAACCCAACAGCTGGATTCTTATAAAGCTCCTGTGACCATGCGGCTGGATTCCTATAGAGATTCCTTGACAACAACAATGAACCCGACGTCCTCTGTTGAAGGACTGTGTGAACGAAGCGTTAAATTTGCTTGCAGATTCCGGTGAATGTCAGGAAGTAGCAGATTTTAATTGGAAGCAATGCAACTCACTCAGTCTTTTGCAAATTGCCTGTTTGGGTTATTGACATAGCCGGCAATGAGCAGTGAATAATATCGCTGCCCCTCCGATCACTGCTTAGTGATCGTTTGCGTACAATCCTCTAAGCACAGGCGTCGACAACGGCAAACAGAGCGCTAGTAAGAGACACAAAACAAAACAAACAAACAGCACTCGGCAGACAGCCTCTCCATGTATTTATCTAACTCAGAGGGAAATCGAGGAAAAAAACCCTCCCTTATCCTCTCTTTCTTTTCCCGCTAACCATTCCATCTCTTTGATTCTCTTCCCGCCTTTTCTCTGGTGATGGACGCTGATCTTTATCAAGCTCCCGTAGCCTTGACTCCCGTCACCGTCTTGCGGTGCCTCCCTCCCCTCCATCACTTAGGCTTGTTGACAGGACTCTGGCAGCTGGACACCCCATTATGAAATGACCTTGGTCCCGACGTCAGCAGAGAAGAACCATAACGCCGCCCAAACAGTAAAGCCACGGTGGGGAGTGTCACAACTCCCCCACCGTAGGTCAGCATTTTTTCTAGATAGACAGCCTCCCGTCCCCCCCCCCCCCAACCCACCCCCCTCCCGTGTGTGGATGATGAACAGGTTCCTAAGAGGATTGGGGCGGGTGTGTGTGGGGGGGGGGGTGTTTGTACACGACAGGATCGCTGCAAAGCATTGTGGGCGATTGCGTAGTCAGTGCAATTAGAATGATGGACGGACAGGATGCAACAATAGAGCTGTTCTGAAGTGCATTAAGGGGAATTGGTGTTTGTGTGTCTGATGCGTACACTCTGGTTGATGTGGCTATCGAGTGGGATTATGCACAGATACATTTATCAGGCTCATTGTTTGTCCTCAGGCAAACATGGTAAATAATCAGAAACTCATGTATTTCTCTGAACTATAAGACCTAAATATAGACCTATATTAGAACAAGTTCTAATAATTATTCAAATGTGTCAACACATCCTAATTCCAATGATTTGAATTTGCAAGACACATAGACATTCATATCAATGTTCAGATTGATGACATCTAGTTGAGGGACATTATGTGGAGGGATCAATAATGTTTCCCCATCACTTGCTCTGCTGTTAAGTCACCACTTCTGTTCATTCAAGTTCTATTGAAAAAAAAAGAACACAACAACACTGCACATTTGATACCAAGCTGCATGAACTTTTAAAACAAATGTGTCTTCTCAGCGATGCTCTGGTTCTCAGCTAAATGCCAGGGCGTCATTAAACATTCATATCGGCGTACGAATCATAAACATGAACTATGCATACCACACTAACAACAATGAGTTCCTTCCTTATTAGGAGGCGTGTGGTACGCCAGAGAAATAAACACACACACAGTGAAAAGCTTTCCAAGGTGGTGCCGGTGACCTTGCCAAGCAAACCACTGAGGTGTGGCTGTTTTTCGCCGTCACGCTTCGCTGTCCTCCAGCAAACTCCTCATCCACGCTCGGCTCTAAACAGGGAACTATGTGACGCGATGTACCGTGAACTCATTCCTTTTGTTCTCCCCATCGGGGAATAGGCACATATAGGCTTTTGTTTCAAACCTCTGTTTGGAATGATAGAACGGCTTGCATCGAAGCACCCAACGTGAAACATGCATTCCAACGTCATTGGAAAAGCTCAGTGGCGGGTTTACCTGGTCCTGTTATTGTGTGGGGTTGGGTGGAGAGTGAGGAGTGAGAGTTGGCACGCAGAGCCAATGTTCTTTTGGATTCAGGATACGTTTAGTTCAACTTCAACTCATCGCACTTGACAGAGCCGGTTCTGACAGGCAGGCCATTTCACCAAGTGTCTTAGTGTGCACTTCATGGACACGCTGAACGATCGGATCATGCCGGCTCCGCTTGCGGAACTGGAAAGGCCGATAGTGTTTTTCCATGTAAATATTCAGATTGTTTTTGAAGATATAGCACAGCTTGTGCACATACATATTGTACGAGTTTGCAAAGTCCAGAATTATCAGGGCTCTTTCACTGATGTGCATTTTTTAATCCATGGATCTCTATCGGTTCATCCTCAGTTTGCTGTTCTACCCATGTCTTGGGGTATAAGCACTTAAAATGTCCCGTATGATGTTAAATTCCCGCATTCGATGCCTCAGTACGTTTGCCAGTGTTGTGATTGGTGACCATGATGCAATCATACATTTCCGTGGGAAGACTCTGGTCCGCCTGTAAGCGGCTCATAATGCAACGATTTGCATCTTTCCAATTTAATACAAAACTGTTGTGTTGTTGTGGTTTGTGTTAAACAACATGTGAACGTGGAACATTTTGTCTGAATAAGTTAGCCTCCCCTTTCGGCTATAATCATTTTCAGTCTTGTGCATAAACATTTGCCAACCAGATAAGAAGTCAGCGGCAGAGTTAAGGTATGTTCAGAGAAGTAACCCCTATACCTTTTTCTCATGCGGAACGGTAGTGAATACATTGCCGGGGTAAATGAAGGATGGAGGATGGTGTCTGAGCATGTGTTGTGCGTTCTAAGGCTGTGTCCAATTGGCATTGGATCTCTGGGAATTGGGTCCTTGGAATACAAAAGAAGCTGAGAGGCACAGAACGCATCGTGGGACACTTCACCCATGTAATTAGCTCTCGTGCCCAATCAGTGAGTTATCCATGAGTAGCAGACTGCAGTGCCTCTTGACTCTGTTTTCCTCCAAAGGTATGTCCGCATCGTGTGTAGGATCCTAAGTAAATTGGGAAAGCCGCATTAGAGAGAGAGAGAGAGAGAGAGAAAGAGATTTGGACTCAGCTAGAGTGGCCAACGCTATAATTTGCCATCTTCTTGCTTCATTCATGATTTTCAATTGCTGCGCTATTGAGGAACATTTTTGGTAACATTAGTCCTAATTTAACAATCAAACAATCATTCAATGCATGGATACAACAGATTGTGCTACTTATGGACCCTGTACAGACAGCTGCCGAAATACCGCTTTCAAACCCTAATAACGTCCACGACGGCTCTGCAGACGACAAAAAAAAACTGCGTAACCTTTCATATGAGCGACGGATCGGCGTCACAATATGCTGCCACAGATGACAGTTCCATGAACAAGATAAGTCCCCATGATCCCCCGGGTTTCACATGTAAATTAATGTGCAAATGATGTTGCAACAAAACATTAATATCCAAAGGCTGACTTCTTTTTTCTCATGAAGAAATTGATCTCCCCATCACCTTAAGGCCCTTCCCGTTATCCTCGGCATTTATGGCACAGAAATGAATCTGGCTTTAACTCCCGCCCCGGTGGATTATGCGTGCGTGCCTGACGCCTTTTTTTTTTTTCTCCCCCAGCTTAGCATTCAGCACATTACACTCCCTCTTCACTGTAATTCTGTTGTGATTCTGTAATGGGCTGAGAGCATATTAGGGTTGCACACAGCTGTTAGTGTGTCGCTCTGTGCCTTATACGCATTCTTCTTTGATTTGTTCCCTTGTTCTGTTCTGGTGTCGCTAAGATATGCACACGGGCCAGTCGGACTGTTGGTGTTTGTGGGTTTTGATGTTCTTTTTCTTTCTCTTCCTCCAGATGCCTAGTTAGATTAAGCTATCTCTGGAGTCTCGTGGTTCTGCTCCAGCTCCGGGGCTTGGGGAAAGAATGATTACTTTTTCTCTTTTCTGTCCTACTGCGTGACGTGGGTGTGTGTGTGTGTGTGTGTGTGTGTGTGTTTGTGTTGGCGGAAAGTCCTTTGTATGAGGGGCCGTTGTAGCCCACTGTATTTGTCCTGAACCTTGAAGTCCTTAATATGCTGTTTTATGAGCTTGTGTTCTATTTCCTGTGAGGAAAGTCAGCACGCCGTGGAAAGCACCCAAATATGCTCATTAACAGAGCAGCCACCGACTCCACCGCACTGCCATGGTTTTATCTCAGGCATATATCTGAGTTATACGGCTCCCTTCTCTGTCCTTACTGGAGCTCATAATGCCAGACAAACAATGCGCCGCCATCATTAAAGTATCTTAGACTCTTAGACATATGCACTTGGCGTCATACATTTGTATAGAGTTGGCACAAAACGTAAAACCAAAGAATTCTCTTTGTTGAAACACCAGTGGTATGCCACTTCTATGTTTGGTATATGCTTTACTTATTATAGTAAATGTCATCAGCACTGTACATGAGGTGAATGGTTCACAACATTACTGTGTGGACGTAATAGGAATTAGGTAGAGTGTGGTTTCCACATATCAACAGTCAGTCAGCAGATAGTAACGCGCTCTGTAACAGCTGGATTATCATGTTGTCGGGCCAGGGAGAGTTTAAAGTTTGGACGAGCCATGCCAGCATTCCAAACTACAGCTTCCAGTAATTGGGGTTACTTTCCACTCCAAGTTTCTGGGGAATTATGAACCTGGGCCCCGTTCCAGTCACATTTCCACGTTAGCCAGATGTCTTGAGTCGGGATTCCTAGAAATACTGAATGCCGATTTCCTGTTCCAAAGATCAGAGCGAATCCAGTTTCAACCATGACAATTTATGCACTGAATCTGACCAGCAAATGAAAAGGATATTTCCCCCGCAGGACTTAAAAAGTACTAATACAAATAATTGACTGAATTCGATTTGGGACCAACTCTAGAGTCGTAGAAAGAAGATAGTAACTGTAATGGCCTACACATCTATTAGTGACTCAGATTTAATAGAATGGAAACGGAACTGGTAGATCCTTTATATCTGTGGCCCAGCCGGAAACGCTTTAATGCCACAATTTATTCCATAGGAAAAATCTGTTGTGCTGGCCCAATGTTCATAGTATTGAAATTGAACATATTCAAATACAAAGACAGCAGAGCTACGTTTGTTTGTCTATGTACATTCTATTTAGATGTAGCTATGAAGTGTGGACACTCATGAAATCCCATTGCATCGCATGAATGGACGATTTCTATAAAAGCTCCACTCTGAGATATATCAGAACGAGTGGCCACCCTACAAGTGTATCCCCCTTAGATAAACACCAGGTACAACTGAACCCAGATTAGCATACGCACTTTACGTACTCCGACGCAGGGTTAACACCGTCGCATTGGTGACACACAAGCCCATCACCACCGCGTGTGACGGAGGAGGCTGCATGTTACCAACGCCGGCGGATGTCAGCTCACCAAATATTATCCACCCCCTCTTTTCTAACAAGTGTCTGGTTGACACCTCCCTCCCTCTCTGCCCGTAATGACAAGCTGAACGGAGGGAAGGCAATTATGAGTACATTTGCTGCCACATTCACGCATCTCTGTGGACTGACACTGGCGGAGGGAGGTCCACCCAGCGAGGCGTCCCGCACACTGGAAATCTAAATGACACTGTTTGCTAAGCCATCGCCGGAGCCGACAGCTACGTGACGGGCGTGATGTGCTGGGAAAACCCGCTTGCGTTCGCACACGTGCGCCGGAGATGCCTTGATTTAGATTGAGGAGAAAATATTCTTTCTTTTGATTTATGTCGTCGTCAACTGAACTCAAGATCAAATATTATTCCTGCGTTTGTATGTTTAGTCTATATGCCGTGAGATTGGAAGTCCATGCGAACGAGAATGCGGTGTCTTACTGTCTTTTTTTTGTCTCTTTTTTCAATTACAATTTTTTTAAGAAGGCTGAGGTTCTCATTCTCATGTACTTTGGGAGAACTCCCTTCTATCATGGTATAAGAGGCTTAGGCAGGCTTCATGACACTAACCGTGCTATCGTTTTAATAGGCTGTCATTCATTGCGGGCGGAAAGCGAGTGGAAGCTGGAACAGGGTGAAATACAATGTCAGTTGGCAGTGCCCTATCACCGGTGGAAGCAGAAATAACATATTGGTCTCACCGCTGCATGCTGGTGATGTCAAAGTCAATCACAGCACACCGCCTTGTTTGAAAATGCAAAAGAGCTGCTCTTTGGGTGTTCTCGCCTTCTTATGCAGTTCTGTGAACTCCCTATGAACCTGCCGAAGTCAAACACAAACCCCCTTTTTCTCCAGTCTAGTTTCTTGCTAAGGCTAAGGGGATTCAGCAGCCTCAGCAGTGTAGGTGGAGGGGCACCAAGTGGCGATAAGATTATGCCGGGGAAAACCAAATGCCTTTGTTTTTTCTGAGATTAAAAGGATTGAACTACCAAAGGTTGAATGATGTGTCGGGTGGCCGTATTATTCCCTCAAATGCATATAGCTCTTAATATGCATATAGACGGTGTGAAAACAATAAAGTAATTAGAATAGAGCCTCTACTGTCTTTTCACTTTTGGCATAGCCTTCCGGCAGTGAGTTTAAAGGAGCGTCAGTCTCACGTTTGATCATGCTTTGAAAGACAAAGAGAGTCTGGTCTCTTGGGTGAGGGCTAACTCAAATAAAATCAGAAGTTGGGGAGTAGATGCCAGATTTATGTCAGCGCAAAGTGGCTTATAAAGAGACTCTATGTCGGTACCTACTGCAGAAGTACTGTTTGTGCATGCGATTTGTGCAGCCCTCTGAAACGCTTCGCACAGGGCAGCAGCGAAGCCCAGTAAAACAGCCAACTGTCACTTCGATGCTCCAGAGAGCTGAGTTTGATCAGGTCGCGTCCACAGAGACTTGGAATATTTTGCCTTGGTTTGCTCTGGCTTCTTTCCCCAAGACTCGCAGCCTATTGCATATTAGATTGGATCGCTGTTCTACTGAGTGTCTCTCCTTAGTTCATACCTGGAGTGTGATTGGATAGACTTAACCCACTTGAGTGGGAGGATTGCACAAGACTTGCGGCTACATCTGTTTTGTAATTAATGAATTCATGATTTCTTCTGTCCTTCAAAACGTGCCATTAAGCAAGGGCAGCTTCGGTATTTCCTTGTGTTTTGGATGACACACCTACCGCGAGTTCAGTGACCTTACATTCAATCGATTTTTCGGCATGAAGTCGTTTTATGGTCCTTTCAAAGCACCCGCATGCAAAAATTTGCTTTGAGCCAACATTCAATGATGAATTCCTGCACATTTTCAATGGCTGTGCCTTTGATGAACAATTTTCCATGCTTAAATATTAGTCCTCATTAAAAGATTAGGATGGCAAACGACAATGGGTAGCATACGGTTATTTACTGCATCACCTCTCCTGGTAGGTGAAATGGATTGTGCTAAGCCCAGAGACATGCCGGTGTTAATTGGATGATCCTGAACAGACAGCGCCAGAGTCTTATTCCCAGGACTCCGGACGGGCGCGGCAGTAGTAAATGGCTCAAAGAGACTGCAGAACTTTGTGATGGGATTTCACCTTGTCATTCTGTTCGTGAAGGTTCGCCGGGAGCAGGACTTTTAACTATGCTTATTTTCTCGGTGGTGTCTCGCTGTGTTGACGGCGAGCCAGACAGATCTTATCGGCATTGGCGTCGGGCTTTGTGTCTCAAAGGCGGAGGGGATGTCAGGAGCTTGTCACGGGCTGATGGACTGTTGAATATGTTAGTCCAGAGATATAGCCGGTGTACATGCAAATACGCATGCAATGACACAACCATCCACCAAAAACAATGCTCAGCAGCAACCTGGACGTTTACAATGTGGAAATGTATTCTCCCAGTGACAAATCAATGTATTGTATGTTATTTTTCTGAACAAATCAATTAATTGTTATGCAAATTTGTCGCTCATTCGAAAGGTTCCTAGTTTTTCATCATCATTAGAGCCGTCTTTGACATTATTAGGATTTGAAAGCAGTGTTCACGCATTGCACAATTACCTGTATCAATACATCGAATAATTGTATGATCTTTGGATTAGGTCTTATATTACCAAAATTGCTCCTCAATAGCCTCAAAAAAAAACACCCATTCTTGATGTTTCTGGTTGTTATTGTGTGGATAATTTGCTGAACGATTAGAATAAGCTGTTAAATGTTGAAATGCAAGACAAAAAAGCGCAATGTATTTGTGTGTGTTTGAAAGCAGAGGTTAGATGGAGCGATGGCACAGGGGAGGGAGAGCATGAGAGGGAGAAAGAGGGAGCAAGCGAGAGTGCGGGGGTGTGGAAAAAAATAAAAGAAAGGGGAGGCCGCCGCCAGAGTGATTGAGAGAATGAAAGAAAGGGAGCATGAGCAAATACATGATAAGGATTACCACACATTTCATTTGATATGTGGTCCACAAGGCCAGTGTGTGTGTGTGTGTGTGTGTGTGTGTGTGTGTGTGTGTGTGTGTGTGTGTGTGTGTGTGTGTGTGTGT
>JAOPUA010000044.1:3411513-3424106 GCA_027122455.1 Trisopterus luscus
CCCCCCGCCCCCACGCCACCGCGCCCCCCCCCCCCCCCCCCCCCGCCCCCCCCCCCCGCCCCCCCCCCCCCCCCCCCGCCCCCCCCCCCCCCCCCCCCCCGCCCCGCCCCCCCCCGCCGCTTGCGTGTTGTGTTTTTACGTGTCTGTGAGTCTGCCTATCTAATCCTATTCTTTTTATTATGCTCCGGCTTTCTATTCACTCCCACTGGCTGGGATTGAGACGTTAAGATTACATTTTGCTGTACAAATCGATGCAGCCTTATTTAATTGTAAGCATCCCGTCGTCGTAGATGATAAAACGAAGACAGGAGGACGGGAATAGCACTGCAATGGAGATAAATTAGCCAAACAAAAACGCAGAGATTGCTGACTATTGTTGAAGCTTTAGTTGACTAATCCAACAGCACCAATGCCGACATGGGCTGTATATCCTGTGCACTAAGGACATTGTTAACGAACCAATGTTCAGGTAGATAGCTTCCGCTGTCCACCCACCACTGATCCCTAATCCTATGCACATTCAATGGAAAGGTTAACCACAATCAAAGCGCTCGTAACTTTTTACTTTGTGCTTTCAACTTTGTGTCTCTGTCTGTGAACCCCTCTTCGCTAAATCCGGCGATTTAATCAACACTGTGTTGGAACACTTTCCAAACTGTTGTTGGACGCTCTTATCACTTCCTTTCTCTCGGCTCTGATGAACACTCATCCTCTGCCAAATCACAGTAAGACACTACATCTTATATCAGAATTAGGAGGATAACTATAGCGGACGGAAGGAACATTGTCAATCTACCAGAAGAATGGAGGCCTCTGAATTCAATTTCTGAAGACAATGCCAGGGGAGATGTGCTCAGAGCCTGCTTCGCTGTGCTCAAAAGAGTCCTTTCTAGAGAGGTTATTGGCCTGTCCAGAAAGGGTTAATAAAGTGTTTGGCCTCATCAATACCGAGGTACACCTTGCAAGGGCCATTATTTCTCTATTTATTAAATGATCCTTTAGAGTGATCCCATCTTTGGAGGTTTTCTCTGTGCATACTGTCAAAACTCCTGTACTTGCTGCTGTGGCCCCTGAGTTTTCCATCTGAGATCAATACTGTTTTGTTGTCTTTGAACAACAGTGGAACAGTGGAATAAACCTCTATAGCTTTTGTCAAAGTTCTTTAATCGATGTTTTACTCTGTATAGACAAACGCTTATTGGATGCTTGTATGACTACAACCAAACGTGAATTTAATGTGTAGTATGTCTATTGTTGTATATTATTCAGCTCTTTATGTGCAGGAAATGTGTGCTTTTTACATGGTTTTGGTATTTTCTCAATGAAATGTCTCCTTTAAACCATAAATGTTGGTATAACTTAAATTCAAATGTTTTATATTTGAAAATTGTTTTAACTAGTTTAAAAGCCAGTTAAAAAATAAACTGTAAAATTGATGAGAAATTGGGTAAGAGATCTTCATAGAAATGTATAAATTTGGTTTGGTTTATAATATAGATCTATTAACCGTTCGTGCTAGTTTACAATAAATTTAGAAATAATTTGTTTGCTAAAATAACAAAAAACGTAAAGACTGTTTCACTAATGTTTCAGAAAACATTGTATTTAAATATAGAAACTTAAAAAAACTGTGCGGTTGTCTACCTCCAAGATTACATATGAACATTTAACCTTTGACCTTACAGATTTTAACCAATGAAATGTCTCTTTAAACTTTAAAGGCAACAATGATAACGAACGCCTGGCGATTGCTAGACAGCGAATCCCATATCGACTTGGTCGAGTAGTTGACGAATGGCTACTCGACAAAGGTAAAACATTGATTAAAACTTTAAATAAAATAATTTGATCTTAACAAAGTTGTAAATAATAAACCATAAAATAAGTTTTCAGTTAAAATAACTTTTAAAATGATTTGAGAAGTTAAATTTAGTTTTGTGCTAGTTCATAATTTTCATAATAATGTATTATTTCATAGTCGGCTGTTTTAATCCGTGTTTCCTGTCAATTTAAGGTTAAAGGGACTGTAAATATATATTTAAATCCACTTGTATTAAATTAATACTGCTAAGTTGTTAAATAAATTATAAAATTATAGTTATTTTCAGTAAACATCTAAATGTTACATGATAAATTCAAAAGATACATTTTTCACATCCATTAGTTGCTTTTATGGTTATTTGAAAAACATACAGTTTACTTGTATGTTGTTATATTAGTGCTCATAATTTGATTTTTACTTGATATAAAAAACTTCTAGCATTGATAAATAGAATATAATGTGAATTGGCATCAAACTTTTGAGTCCCTTTAACAATCTTTGTAAATATATTTAGGGCATTATCTAAATTAAAACTGTCATAAAATAAATTGAGTGCATGCTTTTTGCCAGTTCAATAACTAACTTATAATTTAATTTTTACTCAAAGTGTGAAATGAGCCCAATCATTTTTTTGTTATATATTTTTTGTTTCACTTTTTAACAAAATATTTATCATTAAATATATTTTGTTATTTCAAGTTATAAACACTTATTATTTGGTTGCTGTTGCTAAAGGGATGAATGATTTCAAGTTCAAGAATATTTTTTTCATAGAAAGTTGAATATATCCTAAAGATGTAGCCAAATTAGAGGGTCCATCAATATATATATATATATTATTTATCATTTATGCATGTTTGTATTTTCTTAAATTTTTTATTTTTTATTTACGTACTATTTTATGTTTTTTGGGGGGTTACATACAACTACATAACAGATGGACTTCGCGATGGCTACCACAGTATTTTTTTCAAGTAGCATTATAGGATATTTTACAAATTGGATAATAAATTTCTCAAACTGTTTCATGTACTATGATAAACAATAACATGATCCTACCATAGAAAGAATTCAAAATAGTTAAATATCCTGTAGATCATTAATTTCTGCTTCTAACTTGAATACCCTTTCAGCAAAGCTACTTTGGTTTTAAAATATTGTCATTTATTTTCCTCCTCTATACATTTATTTTCAAATCCGATTTTCATTAACATCCCATCATTATAACTTTGATAAATTACCATGCAGTTTGCTGCAAGCAACGGGTAATTTATTGCTTCCATTAGCCGTTGGGCAAATAACCTGTCTTTCCGATTTTCATCCAGATGTGTAAAAGCTGCTGGGTCCACCCTTCAACGTTCCTGTATGTATGTAACATTATTTTCTCACAGGGCGACAACTCACAATCTTCAACAGCCAAACCACCATCCAGATTGGTGGATGGGAGCGGGACCGGAGCCGCTCTTTTCAGGGCCAGCTCTCGGGCCTCTACTACAACGGGCTGAAGGTCTTCAACATGGCCGTGGAGGGGGACCCCAACATCAAGATCCAGGGCAGCGTGCGGCTGGTGGGGGACTCTCCCTCCGCCATCACGCCGCAGTCGAGTGCCACGGCCAACCGCTCGGAAACATCCACGTCCATCATGGAGATCACCACAACCACTGCGTCCAACAGACGCATGAAGCAGACCACTCCACGAGAGCCTCAGCAGGTAGGGAGAGTGTTGACATTTGAAAAACAACCATAGATCAGCACAGTGTGTGTGTGTGTGTGTGTGTGTGTGTGTGTGAATTTGGTGCATAGGTGTCTGAAGGGTGAAATCCTTTATTAACATTTGAAAATGTATTGTATTGTAACGTTTGAAAATGGTTGACTCATGTTTTATATTATTTATTTTTCTTGTGAGAAGAGCACATCACAAACCAAATATGTGGAAACATAACCAACTAGCATTTGATTTGATGTTAACATAACATTTATTTTATTTTAATTCAATTTAGCCAAAGTTAATAATGAAACACCCAGTTCTACTCAAGTCTCTCGACTCAACAAACATATGTAATACAATTGGAAAAAGTTGACCCATTTATTCCCAATAGTCACACTGATTAAAATGGGTCCTAATAATCACAAGTTCAGAAGAAGTCGTTTCATTGGCTTGTTACAATGCAATGCAGAGCACACTAGTTGAGGTTTTTGAAAGAAGGCTAGACTTTTGGAGTGGCGTTGACTCATTCAGGTCAGTAAGAAAAAGAGATGTCCCTGTCTCTATTAAGCTTCCTTTGTACTTGGAACCGCAAGAGGGCCTTCAAGTTGTATTGTGGGAAAAGAGAAAGAAGGAGTCTTTGAGTCCCGGGGGGCATTTTCTCCTCATGCTTATAGGATCAAAATAGAAAGATTGTACCAGGACACTCCCCCACAATGGCCTGTTTTCTACAAAATGGATCTTTGTGTCGCCCGTCTGATGGGTTTGCAATCACCAGTCATGGGCTGAGATTGGTTTGAGTACTGGTTTGAATATTTGTCTGGAGAATGTTTACAAGAAGGACACTTTGATACTACTACTTCATTTTCAATTTGTTGACATAAGCATTAAATAGAGAATCTGGACTTGATGATGTGCGTTTGTATTATAGTTGTATTCATCGGCTGATACAGTGCAACAAATGTATTAAAAAGCAATATGGAATGATGTTTAAACGGAGAAAATATAATTTCATGCGATCCGAACAGCATCAGTTTTATTGAGGCATGGTATGTATCGAAGGCAGTAATGAATGCAAATTGTGAATTTATCCCTCCATTGCACACGTTATGTTAAGCGGCTGACAAACATGACACACTGACGCTTGCAGTGTTTCATTGTAAATGAAAATGTGCAAAAGCAGAAGCAAGTGTTAGCCCTAATAGTGCAGTGGTGTCTAACCTACCTAACCTACTACAAAGAAACACACATTTACAGCTTTAATATAAATGTCCCGTTGATATATATAGTTTGATAATAGTAATACTATTATTATTATATTCTGACGTTTGTGCGATTTGTATTTCTTTATACTATGGGTCCCACTGTACTATCTCTCTGTCTAATACTCACCATCACCCCCCCTCCCCCCCAATCTCATTCCTGGTATCAGTGCAGTGCCTAGATGATATAAAGGCGCTGTGAAATGATACAATCACATATATTGATCCGTCCAATGGTTCTCGTCGAGACTCAGCATGGTGCTTAAACCGTAACCAGAGCATCTAATGCAAGCAAAAACTCACCCAGCGCCCTGTAATTATATCCCCAGTCGAATTCTGGTGTCGAAAGAATTCGGCAATAACGAAAAATCAAGAGGCTTTGATCAGTAGCACAAAAAAAAGAGTAAAACATAATCTATCATTATTATCACAATATTATAGAGTGGTAATTATAAAGTCAATGAGTGATTGTATCATTTGCTGATCTTTTGTGCTAATTTTTTACTCTAGCTAGATAGCAATGAAGCCCAAAAACTAGACCATGGCCAAAGTAGTAAATGTAAATGAACAGGCGAGTCAGACCGAACAGATTCAAAGTCTGCAATACAGACGTTTCAGGAAGTTCAAATTGGGGCGATGGAATGCCACCATTTACCCGCGTCTAAAGTGTGGGAGGAACAGCTCACTGTAGGTTCTGGTGTTCTGCTGGGCGAAGACTAGTATATACTAATTCACTTAATTAGTTAGCTCTGTTTGATGTGGGATGACAGCAATCCCAAACAATGAACCCTTTCAACTCAACTGTTACTCCATAGGCGCACAAGCACAACTATTGAGTCTAAAATGAATATTAGGTTGCCTAAGACCAAGATATAAAAATAATTTGTGCATATATCCTGGGTGGTTTTGACACTAAGTGCCTGCTGCACATGTTATCAATCACTGTGAAAAGAAATAATCTTACAATAACCCTGCCAGTATAATAACCTATCACCAATCACATTACAGAGTAAAAAAATGAAGCATGTCATAGTTTCAACTATAACAACGACACGTTTGTGGAACCATCCGTTTCTTACCAATTCTTCGGTTTCTTTTTAACAAAGGGAAAAAAGTTAAGAGGAGAGAGCCTTTCTCCCCAATGTTTTGCCCCTTAGGATGGTATCGGAAAGAAAGTGCAAAGTCCGGCTCTGGTCGGTGCATTAGAAGTGTTCCATGAAGCAAGACCGGAGCGCTAGACTGTGTACTGCTGTGTGGAGACTGTTTACCTCATTACCAAATTCTAATTTACCCTCATTACCCAAGGGCTGCATAGAAAAACCTTAAGTGCCCCAGAAGTTACCCCTCCCGTTACCTTAGGAAAAACAGTAAGATCAAAGATGCAATTCCCCTTCAGCCTTTGGCATTTATTTTATTTGCATTTATTCCATCCAATAATGTTGTACGCAGCAATATTCCTGCTATTCACAGCAAACACTATGGGTTATATAGCAGCGAACGAGAGAAGTGTTCTAACCGCGGAGCCTTCGTTCTCAGGCACCTCTTAAGCATCCTCATGCATGAATTTGTTCAAACGGCGGTCATTGAGAAGGCCTTGGCAAATGTTTAATACTATTGTCATGCTTTTTAAACCGCTTGGTGACCACTCATCCCTCACTGATAGGCACATTATCCGTAGAGAACACATTTCCCTCATCTAGAGGGGAAAAAATATTAATCAGCGAAATTGTTAATAAGCAGTGATTAGGTTGCCTCAGTGCCATGACATTCAGCTCTCGACACAACACAAGGCTAGGTAATACGTGTCGGAATTGGTAGCGAACACTTGGCTCGTTCCAGACTTCTCTGAGATAGACTTTAGGCGTTCTGCCCTTTCGAGTCCACAGTCTTCCCTTTTGTTGTTGGTTAAGCTTGCATCCCCTGCTTTCATTCAGGGTGATCACTGGCTATATTGGTCTGACTGCCATGCCTTAATGAAGTGTCAGCTCCCTGTAGCAGTGCCTGGTCGCATCCAATTAAACCCTAATGCACTCCCCTCTACCTTCACAACCAATGGGCCAATTGTACACAGTATGGGGTGTGTCTCGTTTTCCCAGACTGATTTGTTTCCAGTCCCAACCGCTCTTGTCTCACCTGCGTTAGGTTTAGTTTTGTGCCCCAAGTTGAGGGCATAGTAATGCACTTCTGCTTAGGTCAGAGAAGCACATTATAGCTGTTGTTGTCAGGGCTTGCGCGGGGAAGTGACCCCACAGGCAGGGATGGGACTCAGGGTAGGCGGGCAAGAGCAAGTTGTGCTGCATGAAAACAAGCAGACAGAAACAAACAAGGAAGCAACAAACATGCAGGAACTAAGGAAGTCAAATACATGGAACTATAAAATACCAAGGAAACACGGCACCTTGATAATATGCCTTATTTCAATCAAATGAAGCAACTGTTTGAATCGCAGTATTTTAGGTAATCCAATAGATTGCAAAGCTTTTGTTCATCTCAATATCCAATTGAGATATCAATATGTTAACGTCACATTAACCATAATGGAAATGATGTTATATCCCTATAATGAAATCATTCTAACGTTACCAATATCACAAAAATATTATCCAATATTGTTCACAAAAGCAAGGAATGACAATAACCCAATCATCCCATTTTAATGAGGAATAAAACAAACTTAAACGTCTGTGAAAGAACACAGAACAATGGCTTATATCCCTAGTTTTACGTCCGTAGGAGTTCTCAAACACTGGGAGAATGAGATTGAATATGATACCAAATCAAAACCACCCAAGCGTGAGTGATTGTCTCCACTGGAGCTGCTGGCGTGCGTGGAACAAAAAGAACCGGCTATCTGGGCAAGCCATCGCCAGCTCCAGACAGTGATCGATCCACACCTGCACTGCTGATTATCAAGGCCCACCCGGCTCACACAGTGTATATAAATCCTCCCAGTGCTTATGGTGTGGGGCAGCCGTCTGCCATCGGCTCCGTCCACAGCGAGATCCTCCAGCCCTGCGAGCGTTGGGCTACAGTATCAAGCAGGACGATTACACGCCGTTGAGTTACACAAGGGCAGGAGGACCCCAGGGGATAAGAGGTGCATGTGTGGCGAAAAATAATGCAATTAAGCATTAGGCTGAACTTCTTCGTAATATTTGCCCATTGAGGGAATCACTCTCGGGTTCACAAATCCCAAGTCTATAATAAGGTTGGGATTCTTTCTGTTTCATTTAGGGACCCTGAATGAAAATAATAATTCTGGAAAATTGTTCACGATGGATGTTAAACACCCTGCGCAAGGTTCTGCATTTCCTTTCTAGGGAAAAAAAAGATCAAGTAAGGTTGTGTGTTTATGTGGCAGTTTCCTCTTTGTTTCATATGACGTACTGACAGGTGTGCACAACCGCAGTTTCATTAGCTGCTTTGAAGAAAGAAAACTAAATGTCTCAAGTAAGACACATCATTCAGAATCATTAATTCACTTATCTTGCTACGTTAATAAAACTAAGCTCGCTTTGTGTATGCTTCCCTGGTTGTACCTGCTGTTACTTCTCAGTGTATTGTTTGTTCATTTGAATGAAGGTATTTGGATTTAGAGACAGTGCTGGCATACTGTAAGGTCTATTTCTGTATATTTAGACCTTCCTATCTATTTTCTATACATGATTACCTTCACAAAGAATGTTGTATTCCCTTTGCCTCGGTTGAAAACGGCAAAATGGTAAATTGCTGAATTGCTTCATTATATCTGTTTTCCCTTTTTGCTAATCTGCGATTTAGATTAGTTCTAATGGGAGTTTCTTGTCACATTCCTAACCAAGTGAAACGGTTCTCTTCAAGTCTGGCCAGACCTAATTGTGAGATGGAAAGCAGACATACTTTTTTAATCATTTCCTCCACTCTGTGGACTCACCAATTAGAACAAAGACGGTCACATTCATAGCAAACGGAGGGGTTGCTACGGAAACACACAAAGAAAAGCCACAGAGGCGAAGGCGGAGTCACAGATGAACAGGGGCGACGCTCATATAGACATGAGTTCTCTCGGGTTTTATCAACCTTGCCTCATCCCGCATGTTTAACCTGACAGAGGCTTGAGACAGCAGAAGCCAAGGGGAAACTCTTGGCAGGATATAATTGGATCTTCCTCTGCTGTGGCAGTTGCAGTAATAATAGTTGTAATGGTCGTTTACTTTCACAGCCAACTTCTACCGACTAGCTTTAACACAATGCATCGTCTCTCGAAACACAAAAGTCTGTTTTCCTCTCCCGCATGCCCCAGGCACTAACACAGAATTAAGCCGGCAACGACCCCATATTAGCCGATGACAGAGAGGGCAGGTTAGACGGGAGGAGAATGTCTGTGTGTTGACGCGCCGTGTGTCCTAATGGCCTCCATCCCTGCCCACTGGGATGAGTTGTGGGAGCTGCCCGTAGCTGGGCCGCGACCCAGGCCGGGAGTGTGCGGGCCAGGGCCTGGTCACGGGCCATGCCCACCTAGTGCTGACAGATGGCACTGGAAGAAACGTGGCAGACCTGCGGCAGGAGGGGCCTGGGGGGGCCGCTCACTCCCAGTGCCCGACCAAATCCATCATCTGGGCCTCATCTGGGGCCGGTGCGAGAAGTGCCCTTCATGGGCCACGCCGTGGTCGCACAGCCCTCCACGCCACATCACACTGCCCTCCACCTTGGCAGAGGGTGAACACATGAATGACATCATGGGCTTTATATATTTCATGAATTTCGAAACGGACGTTTTTTGGGGCGAATTGCTTTCTGTCTCGTGAGCCCATTTGCTGAAGTAGTGTTGAATCCCAGAGCGGTTGTAAACAGTGGTTTTGTGCCAGCTGGTTCTTGTGCAGTTTGTCGAGATTACAGCGGTTACAGCGGCCCAGAAGATGCTCCGTTTTCTGCTCTTCCAGTCACTAATATCACGTTGCTGGCAGTTTTAGAGGCGATTAGGACGGGTCCTTTCAGCACCGCCCTACTAACAGCCTGTTAAGGTGACACTGGGACACCATCTTGAGGTTGTTGTAAAAGTGAAGCGGCCGGGTTGTTTGGGTTCCATCCCCGGGGATTACCTGCAGGCATCCTCATGCCTCACCCCGACCTGCTCCTTAGTGACATCAGCGTACGTCACTTTGAATACAAATGTTCAGAGTGATGACTACCTACAGAGTAAAATATACACATCCATATTCAGGGCTTTGCAGAGACAACAGTCTGTTCACGTTTGTGCTACAGTTCACAGATTTGGTGATGTGAACGCCGCGCCCCTAGAGGGCAGGAATCTGATTATGGTGATGTTCCGTGGCAGCCACAGACGACCTGGTCTGCTGTTCTAGGACAAAGCTGCTCTCTCCCCCCCCCTGACCGCCCCCCACTCTCCTTGTGTCATGTTTTTGCAAGCGTTGCGCATGGGATGGGAACCGGGGGCCCTGAGTACATTCATCTCGTCCTGAGCTGCCATCTATATTAGGATGACAAATTTGTTGCTGTCATCGGATGAAGGACTGGGAGCTACATGTCAAGGCACAGGTAAAGTCACAGGGACAGTGATTTGTGGCAAGGCGTAATCCGTCTTCCCTTTTCTCCCGCTCCTCGCGCTCCCCGAGCACGCACACTAAAGGCAACAACAAAAAAAAGGCGCGTGTGCATGTTCACGGAACGCTCGCTCGGAAGGATTGCAAAGATACACGCACACAGTATTGCAAAAAAGAGTCGTTTGGATAAACTTGGAGGAAAAAACCCGCCATGAGCGTGTGAAGAGCTACACATCTTTAGTTTGTAGCCCCGTTGTATGTACCTTAGTATTAGGAGAGGGATCCAGCTGATGACAGGGGCTATACCATGGTAATTGTTATTCCCTTTGCATTGTGGCTGCTTCTGCTTCTTATAAGTGTATCACATTCATCCTGGGCTACTTCTATGCTCTCGGGCCAGATTACTACCCAGGCCAGCAACAGATACGCTCCGAGCTTCAGATTCCATTTCAGATTGCAAAGGAAACCCAGGGCTATCCATAGGAGGGGAGAATGTGTTAATGCAGACAGATTTCATTTATCCGTATTTCATTTCTAAGTGTGAAGCCACAGATAAGGAGGTGTGAGAAAGCAGGGGGCTATAATGTACTGGAGGAAAAGAAAGGAAATTAGAGGGTCAGAGAAAAAAAAAGAAAGAACGAAATGACAGAGTGCGTGGGAGCTAGACGGAGGGTTGTGTGTCGCCCCTGATAATAGCAGACGTGGTGTTGAACCGTGTTTGACAGATTCAACAATATCACAATATCATATATTATTAAGTCTGCGTTCAATTAGAACAACGATGATCACACTGCTAGCAGGGGACGGGGGGGCTGTTTGGATGGGGGGTTGGTCCTGTCTGCCTGCTCCTGTTCTTGGTTCCACGGCAGCGGGGGTAATGCGCAGTGTGGCGCAGTGCCCTGAGGACTCGTGTTCGCCTTCACATGGTTTATTTGTCTCGGGCGCCAGCATCGCAGTGGAGAACCTCCACAACATCTCCTTTATTAGCCTTGGTGCGGTGGCGTGTTTACCTTCGACACCCCTCCGGAGGGGAGAGGGCAGCTCTGAAGCAGCGCCACGACGTCAGCCCCGTGGCGTTCAGAGAGACGGACTGTCTGCCACGCTGTCATTCTTCCCCGAACCTCCATCGCGACTCACCGGTAAACACATGAAGTAGTCCGCCGGCCACGGGGGAGACACGCGGCTCCACGAGTCCGCACCGCCGTACGGGACCCTCGGCGGCGAGGGGGGGTTCCTGCAGATGGGCGTGTGCACGGGCGTGTGCACGGGTGTGTGCACGGGCATGTGCACAGGCGTGTGTGTGCGAGCGGCGCAGACTGGACTTGGAGTGAGGGTGGAAGAGGAGTAACAGTGTCTACAAAGCAGCATTGAAGCTGGCCACATTAAAGGGATGGCGCCCGTGGCGACAGGCACGCACTTCCCAAGAGAGGGAGAATATCTAACGAGGACGGGGGCATGTGTACTTCTTTTATTTACCCTTAACCCCCCCCCCCCCCGTGCGTACGCCCACAGTGTGCCTCTCTACATCCCGTTCTGCCCCGATTCCCCGTGTTTTACAAGTATCTGCACAGCCCTTTAATTAGGCAACACCTCTGCTGTGCAGAACGTAGGACGCCTCTGCACCCCACCCCGCCAGCCGAATCTCCCACATATTGACGTGTACGTATCGTTCAGATGTGTCTCAACACTTTTTTTTTTTTTTTTTATGTACATTGCCAAACTCGAGTAAATACTTTAAACAATCTATTCCGGTCTTGAAAAGATGAAGAAGAATGCGCAATGGGTGGAGGTGCTGTGTGCAATGTATCTTAACATAACATATTCAAATCCTATGCATGAATAAATCTGTTCATTTATTCATTTGTTTACTTATTCATTTGATACCCAAATTACGACACACTTCGACACACTTGTACAGTGCTATAATAGCTGTCGCTCGGGTAAGTTTGGCTAGTATTTCCTCATTGTTTCTGCCATTTAATTTGTACTCTTGCAAGCAATCGCGCGTGTTGATATTGTCAAGCGTTACCTTGAGTGAACGCCACCTGCGTGAGAGCGTTTGTCCTGGTAACAGTTACATGGTAATGACATGTGTTCGCAACCTGCTTCTTCCAAGATGGCGCTTTTGCCTGCGGACGCCGACGGGTGTGGGGGGGGGGGGGGGGTTTTTCTTTAACCATAAGAAAAGTGCTAAAAAAGACGTGGCCCAAAACACGCCAACCCATAACCACCCGAGCGTGCTTCTCGCCAAGTAAAGACCC
>JAOPUA010000044.1:3434557-3449039 GCA_027122455.1 Trisopterus luscus
TTGGTGAACTTGTCATAGTTCCTGGGGTCTGCTGGGGCAGCCTCCTTGGTGGACAGGAACAGTCGCTGGTACACACCAGCCCATGTACGATCAGTAACCGACCATCACCTCACAACAGGGGCGACCGCTGTGTGTGTGTGCAGGACATAACGTGTGTAGTGTGAAAGTTCACGGAAAAACTGGAATAATTAAAATGGAGAGGCTGGTGGGGATCATTCTCGTGCTGCCCGTAGCCGACGTGGAAGGGCAAAAAAATGTGGTGCAGCCTGAGAGACAGGAAGACATTTAACCCAATCCTTACCAATGACCAATCAATCACGTACAGTGTTTATTTAAATACGTTATTGAGTATCTACAGTAATGTAATGTCAGACAAAGGGCCATTATTTATTAAAATAGAGTACATGTGGTGTATGAAAGCCCTTTAATTAATTTATATGGCTATAAATTTTAACATGTAGCATTGTAGCATGTCTTAACTCCCTGAACCTGCTTGTCTACTGAATTTGGGATTTGGCTCTTTGTTCATGGGTCTGACAGAAGGGAGCTAGGTCATATTCCTAATTCACCTATGTCTTTGCTCTTCTACTCTGTGGCTGGTGTTCCAGGTTAAGCATCATAAGCCACGTTTCATTGCATGGCTACCCCTTATACTGAAAGAATTCTCCGGAGAAAAGCAACAGTATTGAAAGGCAATCCATCAGGCTGACTGCAATGCATTGATTTTCATTGTTCAGCTGTCAAGAGCAATTTGAAAAAAAAAAAAAATTTCAAAATGTTTCAAACCGCATTTTAACATATTATCTTCGATCTTGCCTCACATGCAAGTAAATCCTATGTTTCTCCTATTCCATTTATAATACCAGACTTCACTGTAACCTTCTGAAAACCTTTAAGGAATTCTTTAAAATGGCAAATAGGGAGAGGTAGTGATGATATTAGAAATGCACATATTTAAACGGCATAATGAACGGATGGACACAAAAGAAAGATAATAAATTAATAATAAAATAAAAACACAAATCTAAATACAAAGACCAAATGTTGGGTGTACATTCTAGGTTATTTGTTATGCAACAAAGTGAATCACTGCACCCCAGAGACAGGACCCACAGCAGATAGGTAAATAACTGCTGAAATGTAATGTTACATTTCCAAAATAATCTCTCCACCTTTGACATGAGTGTTTGCAGGAAGCCGTTTCAACTGCCCAGGGGCAGGTTAGGGTTAATCATCTCTAATATTCTGCCCACTGACATTAGAAATGTTTGTGTTGACATTCCCCCCCTCACCAAATAAAATACAATAATACATTCTTATATGATGAGGAAATGATATAACCAAGGAAATAAAAAAAATCTAATCGTAAAACCTTGACTTAGCCCCCTTGGCAATGTAAGACATTTAGAGAAAGTAATAGTGGTAAAATTATGGTTTTAAAAAGCAGGCCGGCGAGATTGATGAAAGACAACAGCACTGGAGCTGTCTTAGCAGGTCACTGGCCACATCTAATGGCTTATTAAATCATAGGGCCCAAACCTCCTCTCCTCAGTGCTTCCACTCGGTGCATACAGTATTCACTGCATGACGAAACACCCAGCTCAGTTAGGCTGTCAGCTTCGGAAAAGATCATGCATATATAGATATAAATCTATATATAAATAATAATAATTTCTCTGGACTCCCATTGAGTGTCCTTCAATCACAATGTTTCGGCTAGTGATGATCTGCAAGTGATCTTTTGTCCAAATTGTCTTATAATCTTATAATTGAAGTGGTTTTTTAAATTTCAGTAAGAAATATGACAGAAGCTGTCTTAATATATAATAATCATGATTAAATTGTGTTCTAAGAGAGAGAGAAAAAGGATTTCACACTGAGGGTCCTCATATCAGCCATTTAGTTGACTGATCCCAAACATATTCATATTTTAAATATATTTATTTTTATGCTACTGCATTTGTTATGCTGACGTTGATGCTAACCCAGTGTGTCTGTTCATCAGTTGAAGTGAACCATGACAGGTTATGCTTCTGAAGAAATAGTCAAATAACCCAGCCTACTTAATGCCTGTGGTGACCATACAGTGAAAATGAACCAGACGATTACATTTATGCCACAAATGTAGCAATCTCTATGAAAGCAGACAGCAAACCCTTAAAAAATAGTTATTTCTAATTGAATGTTAATTATTTGTTTTATTTCACATTCAGAAACCAATTTAAATACCATTGAAATCCAACTTGCCTTTCTGCATGACATTTTCCCCATGTTCATTGTGGTTTAACTGGGAGAAAGACATGCTTTTCCAGCTAATTAGAGTGCCCAAAATTAGCCCATACGTGGGAATTGTTTGTTGATACCTAGCATCTTGCACAACAGGATGTTGGAGGCTGTCCATAGACAGCCAAACGTGTGCCAGCAGTAGCATGTGTGCATAATTTAATTTTGAACCAAACCAGTTTTTAAACGAATAATCCTTCAGTGAAAGTAATATAATATAATAATAATAATAATATAATGAATAAATAAATGGAATGGCTACAAGTATAAAATAGAAAAAAAATTAAAACATTTCGAAATAAGTATAAATCCACATTTGAAAAATAATTCAAAAACACTTGCCATGCACACTCAACCACTTCCACTTAGAAGTGTCTTGCGACTTACTCATGTCAGTGTTCCTCTTCTAACCTATGAGTGTGACAGTGGAGTGACACTCACACTTGCCCTCTGTCACCAGGGCCGCCCACACACCAGCCCCTCACAAGTACACTACGTGTTCTGGCCGCCATCAGCTTCACCATTGCACAGCATTGTGGCCGTGACTGCTGCCTGCTAGCTGGCTAACGGATGAACGTGACAGGCGTCACCTTGAGACACGTGCTGCCGTGGGCCTTATCTGGTCATAAAGGACAACACTCAAGTCATGTAGGACCACCACACTGGGGTCCCAAGAGATGCACCAAAAGAAAATTAATCCTATTTACTGTTTGGGTGGAAGCATAGAAGGTAATGTACGTAAATGTAGTAAAATAAATCATGTAAAAAAATGTGAAAATACTAAATCTTACAACTAAAAATACAATATATATGTATGAAGATATAGAATTTATAGTTACTATTACTTATAGTTAAATAATGTTTATGAGCCACCAAGATACTCAACCTTCAGTGTAAAATAAATGATGAATATATATTTTTTATGTGTACCGTCAAATTCCTGCTCCCTATCTATTAGCCACCGTCAGGCGCTGAGCTGAAGGTCACAGAAGACATTACGTACCGGGGCAGCTTGAGCTGCTTCATTACCTCAGACGGATGCTCATGCGTACCTTAAACAAGGCTTCCGTCGCCATGCCTTACCCTTTCTCTCTGTGTCACCAACCTGCTCGCCCCCAACTGCAAATTAACAAACAAATGAACCTTTTCACTGGAGACAAATGAGAGGAAAGTAGTCTGTAAGAGGATCATTTATTCAAATCCCTGTCGGGGGGAAGGGCGGGGGCCCCTGGATGAGGGCCTAAATGAAATACAGAATCACTTCAGGCATTACAAACTCCATTAAGTATATAGTCTCACTGCGCCGATGCTAATATCTGTGAGGAGCAGAGCTTGTGTAACCAGGTAGACATACACTTCCCAGAAATGTCCACAGAGATCCTGAAAGCAGAGGGACGGTGTCATTGCAGCTCTATTTCAGGCATTGGAATGATATTGATATGGTAGGGATTTGATATTTGTATGTTATGATAATCCCTGCCCATTACTTTCTCTTCCTGAGTCATAAAAATGAGAGGTATAGAGATATATGGAGCCCATCCACCCAGGTGCAGGGCTTGCAAACAGGTCCTCAACCGCAGCTATACTTACAGGGGAGGTTCCACGCCTCATAGGCTTGAGCCTCATTCTGATCCACCGATAGCACTCCCACTCCCATTATGAAATGAATAATTATAATTATGCAAGATTAATTATAATATAGGAAGATTCACACTCACACAAATCCATAGATATAAATAGGGCCCGAGGCTTAGCAAATCTGATAAGAAAGTTGATATAATAAATAGCATTTTCCTCATCTTGATTTATATCTGAATGTTTATTGAAATACATCCAATTTGTTGGAGATTTCTCGTACAAACCCTCGACTTCGATTTTCCCTAGAAAAAAACACCCTATTTCAGGGTTTTGAGGTTAACCTCTCGGTAACGGAGTCCCACCATCCCCATGTGGCCCTTATGAGACCCCTTGAACGCATTGTGCGCCGGGTAGCTGCTGCATCACCGCCGACTGGCCTGTCCTTTCTCAGCTCTTCACCTGTTTTGTTTCCTCACGTCCCTCAAGCATCTCTGCTCTGCGCCCGGCCACGTGCGTGAAAACGATACCAGCGCCATAAAGAGAGAAATATAAGCCCTGGTCGCTGCGGACGAGACGAAAATCTTGATGAAATACAGTAATACAAGTCCCCTGCTTGGGTTGCGATTGAGAGCAAAAGGTTATTCCGCAGCCTCTCCCCACTGCAATCCTTCAAAAGTCAGCCGCCCCCTGAGTTTACTTGTGCCGCCTCACAAGTGCACCCCTGCTATGCTGCGCGGAATCCAGGCGCCACTTGAAGGTCATTTTCTACATGTCTAATTTTACCCTTGAGTAGAGCGCGAGCATTATTTTAAATACTTGTTTCAGGCACCATTTCTCTCTCCCTCCCTGGCTGTTTATGTGCCACCATTCCAGGGTGATGGAGGGGTGATGAAAGGACAGATGTTTGATTCACTGAGGCCCTAATGGAGTTCTGGGCGGAGGCCCCGGGCCTCCTGTCCTTTGCTCTCTTCTTAATCAGGTGCACTAGAATTAAGTAAATGAGAGTCAAGATGGCCGGTGCAACCGTCAGTTGGATGAATAATAAATAATAATAATAATGATAGATAGATTGCGTGCAACAATTCAACTAAGATTTCATTGTCTGTGCGCTCTTTAAAGATTTATGCACACGGACATGCCCAGGTATCTTACTTTGTTATCACCACGCAAAAAAACGAACGAGTCAGTGGAAAAAAGTACAATTTCAGAAGTAAATGTGGTTTGCATCTTGCTGAAAATAAAGTTTTAGTAGCTGGTGTATTGGAAATGTACAGTAGAGGGATTTGAAGTAGTGCTGTTGCTTTATGGTGTTCTACACAGCTCCACAGTGGTTCCTACGGTCCTCTCGGTGGTTGCTAAGGTGTTCTGGGCGGTTTATTGGGTGTTCTGAATGGTTGCTAAGGTTTTATAGCTGGTTGCTAGGTTATTTCAGGTGGTTGCCAGGGGGTAATATGGGTTGCAAGGGCTGTCTAAGTGGCTGCTGTGATGCTCTTGCGTGGTTTCAATAGTCTTGCGTGTGGTTTTCCATCGGGTTTGGGTGGTTGCTAGGGGGTTCTGGTTGGTTGCTAGGGTATTCTTGGTAGTTGCTAGGGTGTTCTAGGAGGTTACCAGGCTGTTGTGGGCGGCTGATTTGTGGTTGTAGGTGGTTTCTATGTTGTTCTTGGGGTTGCTAGGGTGACCTGGGTGGTTGCCGGGGTGTTGTAGTTGGTTGCTAGGCTGTTGTATTTGGACAGTAAGGCAGTTAGTAAAGTTATAGTGATAACTTTAGTGTATAGTGATAAAGTATGGAGGAGGAGATGAGTGTGGACGTTTTGCAAAACTAATAATTAATGGATCGGGTTAATATATGAATACTTATTGTTGGTGCATATGACATCCACTCAAAACAGAAGCTCTGACTTGTTGGCTGGGATTGTTTTTCTCTATTTAATAACAATGTGCTGGGGCGTCGACGGGGTGCCAATCTACACCCCCCCTCCCCCCCCCCACCCCTCAACACCCGGAGGAGGTGTTGGAACAGCAGTGCAACCACACTGCTGTGTGTGTGTGTGTGTAGGTGTGTGTGTGTCTCTCTCTGTGCGTTATGCTCCCGGAGTAACACACACACCCCTCCTACCCTGATCTCTGTTGCCATCTCCTCTCCAAAGACAAAGGCAGAGGTCTGGGATAGAATGCATACTTCCTCTCTCTCTCTATCTCGCTCTCTCTCTCTCTCTCTCTCTCTCTCTCTCTCTCTCTGTCTCTTCTCCAATCACCTTGCTCGTGTTATCTACCCTTTTGACTTTTTGACCCTGAACAAAGAGCTGATAGTGAGAAAGCAGAACAGGTAACTCACTGAAACTCCCCGGGCAATGGCTCACACTGGAAGCAGCCGTGTCAGCCGGCCCGGCTGGTGTGCTTCTCCGTTGTGCTTTTTCTTTTTTGCCCACAAGGCACGAGAGGGGCCTTCTTCTTCACACCTGTCCACAAGGATAAGTGGGCTTGTCACAGGCAGAGCTAATCTGTTGCAACGCTCAGTCACACACGATTCCCTCGTGGCGCTTTCCCCTTGTCCTTGAATGTGTGCTGGTGCTGATGGCATGTCCACGCTGGTGATCAGTATAACCGGCTTTGAAAACATTTGACTTGGGTCAATGGAAGGCAGCAGCATCGCCACCTCTATTTTTTAGGGGAGGGAAGGAGGAGAATATGTTGCCCTTCAGAGTTACTACGTCGTTTTTTGTACGGCGTGGAGTAGATTTGGAGTGGATGCCTCTAATGTTAGGGAGCGCCAAAGGATTTTGGAAAATAATGATAACGTTGAGGAGAATGATTGACCCTTTTCGTTACAAGGCAATCAGTAGGAGAGTTTAAATCTAAAGATGTACCTACCCACAAGGCTCTCCGTGGGGGGGGAGGGAGTAATTATATACATTTTAGTGAATAAGGGCTATCAGGATTGATGGCATGATGGCAAGTATTGGAATGAAATTTTTAAAATACAAGATATGAAGTGAGATCAGTACATCTCGTTGCCTAAATGAATACGGCTTTTCACAATCTGAATTATCAAAATTTAGGCTTGATTCCATTTTAATAGTATTCCTTAATTGAATATAATTTCTAGCATATGAGGCATGATACTGCCTGATGACGACAGTTAACATAATTAACAAACCATTGCATTTTAATATTATTTGTTTTTTCAGTTTTTTTGGTTTGCAGTTTGGTTTGTTTATGACTCAGAGAAAAGACCCAGGTTACGTAACTATTATTCATCAAACTGCTCTGGCAGACTAACCTGCTTGCAGGAAGTTGAGTTTAAATTGTGCATACTTTTGTCTTAGAAAATCGAAGTAAAATGAAACATCTCTAGCCTTTCAACGGTTATAATAAAACCACTCCTACCTCACTTAAAGACATTTAGAAACCATTTATTTATTTTTGTTTACTTTTTTGTGGTAGAATCTTGAGATTCCTAGCTCCAAGTCCTTGACATTTAGTTCACCACCACACAGCCCGGTGTATAGATAAACGGTGGAGGTGGGTGTGTTCACTACACAATCTTGAAGCAGCACTCAAGACAGACAAAGTGTCAATGCAGAACAATTTATATACAGAAAGGCAGAATGACATCAACCTGACTTTTCAGACTGTACCTTGTGGTAGAATAATAGAATCCCATTAAGCGCCTCGCTTTCAGAAAGATGTGCACTTGCATTATTTCGAGATGGCACAAAGGACAGATTTTGGGAGAATCTTTTGATATACTGGTATGCTCCATTATCAGCAGCCAAGAAGCTATACTGGCTCTAGGGCTGCAAAAGGAGACTCAGATCGGCGTTGCCTCACCTGACTCCTCTATAAGCCTTTTAGTATTGTTTTTATTTTATTTTGAAATAAAGAAATATTTAAAAGGTCAGATCAGTCATCCTGTCCCCAATGCGATCCCTGGCTGCGTGGCCGTGGTCATTTGGATTATGCTTATAGCTATTTTGTTAAATATTATTTTGTCAAATTCAATCAGATATTACATATTTATCGAGAGTGCTGTGTGCATTATCTGCCTAATTTAAAAGAAGGAGAAATTCCTTGTAAAGGACTCTGAAGGCATGAAATTCAACTATTATCTTAGTGCTCAATCCTATTGGTCAAGCTCGCCCTAAGCCCAGGGAGAGAACCAATCCTGGCTCCGGGATTCACTTTGAATGTCTAAGCCAAATTATCTTGACTGATTCTAAATGTTCTAAATGTTGCTTACTGATTCATTAATGTTAAAATGTCTGTGTTCAATGTTTTTCCGTCCTGCATAATGAATGGTATCTCTGCATATTAACAATCCCGTCTTTCTGAATCAGAACTCTACACAAAAAACATAACGGACAACCAATGTAATATCAATATTGCATGAATTTTAAATACTTAAATCAATTCTGAAACACTACAAATGCGACTACAAATAGTTCGCTGAGTTCCCGCTCATGTAAGTGGTGGAACTATTCCCGCAAAGCCAACAGGTCGTATTCTATTATTCTTCAGCCAAAAGCCTTCTGGCACAATGGCGGCACTAACCACCCTCTGTAAAACACTATTGATCCACTTCCACCTGCAAGAAATACTGTCGCAGACCAGTCTGCTTCTGCTGGTTGCCATCGTGGAGGAATAATTATAATTGGATTTTTTAAATGGTGCTGTGTCATAAATGCATGTGTTAATCATGTTCACACAAGGGTGCATGTCCCTGTGTTGCCCTCACCGCCTTTCAGCAAACCCTCTGGCCACTGGTCCAAAGGGCTGAAGGGATGGGTCTAGTAGTCTGGTGGTGTTTGACACTCAGCCCTAACGTCCGGGGTTTCAACAAGTAGTCCTCCATGAACCAGATGTGTGACCCCCTGTCTACTCCTTAATGTCCCTACACTTGAGGTATGAATGAGTGCTGAAAAGTGATGGAGTGGGTTACAAAGAACTGTTGTAGATTTGGAAAGGATAAGATGTAAATATGGACACCCCTCCCCCTCCCCAAAATGAAGCATTAGTTTGATGATAGTGGACGGGATTAGCTCACAGGGTGGTTTGGTTCTCTTTTAATCTACAATGCGCTTAAGTTAAATGTACATCTATAGCCCTTAGGTCCAATGACACCTTAACCCCTCCCCCCTCCTAAATCCCGCCCCCCAAAACACAAGGAAAAGACTCCTAGGAAGAAACCTTGAGCAGGAACACAGAGGGAGAGGGACCACACCCTCCTGGGCTGCTTCGGAATGATGGTACCCGATGATGAACCCTATCCCTCTTCCCTCCCCCTCCCCCTCTCCCCTCTCTCTGCAGCCAACCCCACGGGCGCCAGCCCCAAGACCTACCCGGGCACGTCGGAGGTGTTCCGGGAGTCCAGCAGCACCACGGGCATGGTGGTGGGCATCGTGGCGGCGGCGGCCCTCTGCATCCTCATCCTGCTCTACGCCATGTACAAGTACCGCAACCGCGACGAGGGCTCCTACCAGGTGGACGAGAGCCGCAACTACATCAGCAACTCGGCCACGCAGGCCAACGGCAGCGCGGTGAAGGAGAACAACGTCAAGCCCAGCGCGCCCCTCAAGGCCTCGGGCAAGGGCAAGAAGAACAAGGACAAGGAGTACTATGTGTGATGTTCCTCTCTCTCTCTCTCTCTCGCTCTCTCTCTCTCTCTCTCTCGCTCTCTCTCTCTTTGTCTTTCTCTCTAGCTGTCTCCGTGTCTCTCTCTCTCTCTCTCCCTCTCTCTCTCTCCCTCTCTCTCTCTCGCTGAGGTGCCTGTTCCCCACGCCAGCGCCTTCGTCGCCGGAGGGGGACCAGAATTCACACTTTGACTATCCGGGACGAGACGCACATCAGAAGATCCTCGTGTGTACAGTATAACAAAAATACAAATTATTACGTCTTTGTTCGGGTTTTTCGTTTGTTTTTTTTTCTCCTCCCCATTCCCCGGATGACGGTGAAGCTGAATGGAGACTATACAGACAATCCTGCGCTAGACTCCATTCAAGGAAACAATGGGACGGGATTTGCACTCGGACGCGCTGACAAGACTGTAAGTCAGGCGGGAAGTGCAATGCCGACTAATAGACAACATACAATAGCTATCTAACTTCAACCCATGATACGTCTCCTTGGACTCATATGATGCGTTTCGACGGCCCGGTTTCTGGCGGGGCGAAGGAAATAACGGACGTTTCAAGGAACTCTCAGCATTACAAAACTTAATGTCCTCATTAACATTGCCTGTGTTTGTGTTGTTGAGACTTTTTTTCTATGAGCAAATGACACAATGCATATATACGTGAATAAAGAAAAAAAACGCTAATAATATACTTTGGATGAAGAGCAAAATGAAATAAAAAAATATCTGTATGGTAACAAAAGGAAAAAAAGGTTAAAAGATGGAAAGCCACCCCAGCAGAAGGTTTCAAAGAATCAGCCAATCAATGAGCACTCCAAAAAGGCAGTTATGGCGGACAAAGGGACTCAAACATTACTACTTTCTGAGCTGATTTCAATGCAAGCTTCACTTTAACCAGATGAACATGTCCATTGTGCCAGTACGAATTCGGGAGGCCTTCGATTTCCACATCTCTCCGTGTGATATCAAAGTGCTTTCTCCAAATTTCCACAGATGAAAACCGATCATTTTGAGGGAAGGGTCCATGCACGCAGAATTATATTATTACAGTACATATGTTTATATACAGTTAAAAAAAACACATCTAAATGTGCTTTATGGACTGTGAACAAAGTGGTGTTTTCTAGCCTGTTGTATAGATGATGCAAACTATAACTGCTCCTCCACCCATTTTTGGAATAAAACCTAGAAAACGGACAAAAAAGACGAAGTAAGTGTTAAGTGTTGCTAGACCTAGACGATTTTAAGACATCTGCGATATATATTTTTCTTTATTTGGATTCTTCAATCCGGCCTCCTCGCCCTCCTCCCTTCTTTTTACATTTGTCCCTACATAGTTTTTTATACGGACCCTTGAGATAGACCAGGGGCCCCCAGGGGACCCCTGCGCCCAGTGGGGGCCCCTAACCCATCCCTCTACCAGTTAAACAGGGGGGCCGCCGTCGTGGCCCCTGTTCTAAGGATCCCGGTAGAACCACTGCCTCCCAGCTCAATCCTGACGGAGATACCTACATATGCGAGAGAGTGACCATGAAGAATGTGTGCGCAAAGTTGTCGGATGATGCCAATGAATGATCTTGACCGTGACTGTGTTAACTTGCTTGTGTGTGTGTTACAAAATGGTATTACAGTATCTATGGATGTCCATTGTATGCTTGGGTTGACGAAAAAGATTTAAAAAAATGGTCGAGGCAAATAGTTTTAAGTAAGTCTTCATTTCAACTGTCCTCTGTCCATTCCTTGGTTCCTGTCAATCAACTCTGCTTTTCTTTTTTATGAAACTGTACTTTGAGGAAAGTGATCATAAAACATAAATGATAATGATTATACATTCTTGGTTTGCTGTTTCTTTTTTTTTCTTTTTTTCCGTGTTTTTATGTTCAAATGTAACACTTCTTAAATGTCATCCGAGTGCAATTTATTATAAAAAAATAGTTTTTAAAAATCTAATGAACAAATGAATAAAATATTACTTCAGTGAATCCCATGTATTTCTATGATAAAAAAAAAAAAAAAAACATCAAGGTAATATGCATTACTTCTCTTCTAAAGCCCCACCTTGGAGGATATAGAGTTACATTGATTCCTCTGTTCCAGTCGGTTTTACTTTCAGGCTCCTTGAGATGCTATTACAATAAAACACCTAAACATGTACTCAGTCTAAGGTGGGATGCTTGAAAAGTGGAGTCTCAGGTCGGTTCTAGTATTACTAAGTACTTGGCTTCATGTTCTCATATACTTCCAGCCAAAATAATATCGACAATTCATATCATTCCTGCAGGGAATTCCATGGTACCATGTCTGAAAGCTTTATCTAGTACCACGTTTCACCGGAGATGTGTAAGACTGTGGTGTAGTACAGTTGAACACAGAAATAGCCTGACCCTTATCTTTAATGCTTTGGAGGCATTTAGAATCTTCTCTTAAATGAAAAACGTGGTCCCCAAAGGAAATAACACCCAGCCTCAATCTCCAACCTTAATTTGAAGGATTTGGCAAGTTAAAAGTATAATATGTAACTTTGACTTGTGTTAAAAAGGGGTATGACGGTCCAAATTCACCATATCAGAGAGGGTTGTCACCCGCCGCCTCTTCCTCAGACTGGTAGCTCACACGGGTTGCCAGGTTAAGAACACTGGACAAGCGCAAGATGAGCTAAGCACAATTCTATTTTGACAACAGCAAGTGACGACGATTCCTACACTGTAAGAGGATCAGCTAATGTTTACATGTACAATTTATTTATTGTCTACAAATATTAACCAGCTGATGCGGCCTCCGTCCTGAAATCCTTCTGCACTTTCAGCCGTCTCCCTCTTTCAATTAAAATACACAAACCCATGTTTTCGCTCGGCTCTGGCCATGGAGCTTTGTCGATAGACACAATAATATCAGTTGATCCAGTTTGTTGGCCTGCTTCCATGGCTGCAGCGCGTTCCGTTTGTGTGCCATTTTGATTCATATCTGGCAACCCAGGGTACTCAAGAGACTAGAGAATCCTAACACAGGCTGAGACAAACACAAAAGTTCAAGCCCTGAAAGGAAATCTCAAAGGACAGCATACTGGCTGTAGCATTGTTGTCAGAACAGCCAGTATTTTGATTGACCATGTTTCTTTAATATCTGATGACACATTACGGTCCTTTGATGATTTATTACAGTAATGTGTTATTTAAAGCTCCTTTAAAATGTAAGGTCAATGTGCTTAATTAATTCCACCTGGATTGACCTGAACTTAAGGGATAATGTACAGCGAGCTGCACAACAACCGCTGACTGATTGATGCAGGACCCTAATGGGAAGCTGTGAGGTCTTAAATCACCCTGGCTCCATACTAACAATATGCTTCATTTAAAAATGATCTAATAACTTTTGCAAAAACAACATTTTCCGTTAGTATCTGTGGTTGGGAGTAGCGTCCATTGCTACAGTCTGCTATTCACAGCAGTGGTTAGGAGTATTCATCAAAGTTGTGTCATAATGTGTGTGTCAGAAACCCTTTATTCAAATCTATATAAATGTTCTAGATATACCAATGTCCCAGTTGGCAGGCCTTAGGCTTTTTATTTACAGACCACCAAACAGTTGAATTTCCATGAGATGAAATGTGACAGTTGCATCCTCTTTTGAGAAGGTTTTACCAAAGCCTTGTTTTCTTCCATGCACGCATACGTACAAAACATCTACATTTTCTTGTTCTTTATTAACAAATATGACCATTATAGTTTTCGTCTATAAATAATGCTATTCCGAGACATCTTCGGTGGCAAAGTTATAAAATAATTATCATATTTAAATATCACTTTCTAAGTCTCTCAAAGCAGCTACCCATTTTACCAACTTGGTATTTATGCTGCGTAGGGTAAGTTGAATGAAAAATGAGTGGTGATGTAAATTATTAATCAAGGGTTTTATTGTTTAGACAAGGAGCCCAGTGAGGAAACTGTAATAACATTCAAGTGATAACAGTGTGGAACACTACACGCTCCGAGAAAAAAGCCATTAACCTGATCACCTTCATTTAAGTGTGCAGATTACCAAGACTATTCGAGAAGATTATGAACAATGTATCATGTTTACATAGATTTCAGATCTGACTACGGCTCAGATTCAGAGGCTACTTTAATATCAAGGAAATGTTTGTCACAATTGCTCTGGTCACAACAGAACAATAAGAGTGAAATAGGTGGAGGCGAATATATTTATTTAGCCTTTTACAATTCACACAAATTCAAACCATAGATTCATGACCGCATAGTCTTAGGTTCCTGTAAACCTTCTGTTTTAATCAATGCAGTCATGACAACATATAACACATCCTGTTTAACAGAGAGTGGCAGGCCAAACTGTGAGTAAGTGACTTTTGTTGACTGGCGTGACTGCCTGTGCATAAGCAGAGCTCTGTGTCTATGTATGGGCTCGCCCCAGGACATTAAGCTTCAGCACCCTGCAGGTCTGTCAAACAGGCATTAAGATACTTGAACTCAGCAGAAATAACCCAAAATGATTGGGCCTGCAATGAGGTCCACGCAACATGTACCTTACACTGGCACTTCTTTTGCAACCCCAAACAATATGTTTGCATCAATATATACACACATACACACATTTGCAGTGTCAAATTTTCTTAATAGAGCTCGTTCCAGGAAAAAAAAAAACTGAAAATACATAATAAAAGATAGTATAAATATACTATAGAAAGCTCATGACTAAATCAGATCAATTTGGCATCCCCACTAAATCCAGAATGCAAAACCTTAGGGACAAGGAAACTTCATTTTAGCATAACATTCTTCTCATAACAACAGTTTCTCCATTCATCTCATCTTACTTTCATCTTCCATTTCCATCTCCATCTCAAACACATACACACTCACACACACACACGCACACACATTGTTAGCACTCACACAAGGCCACCTCAGTGGTTATTTTTGCGCAAGATTGAGAAGTTTCCCTTTTAATTTGATACACTAATGCAATTACACT
>JAOPUA010000044.1:3557914-3568647 GCA_027122455.1 Trisopterus luscus
TGTGTGTGTGTGTGTGTGTGTGTGTGTGTGTGTGTGTGTGTGTGTGTGTGTGTGTGTGTGTGTGTGTGTGTCACCCCCACCTTTAACAGCATCCTGAAGGCTGTGCAGGCAGGCAGCCAGCTGGGTGAAGACAGCAGACATGCTGGTCTGTGGCAGGGCGTCCTGCCGAACGCCTGAGTCACAGGAAATGAAACAATCTGACTCTCTGCCCCATCAGACCCTTATAAAGTGGCAGTGGAAAAGAGTGCAGTAGCTTGGGTGTTCGGGCTAGGGTGGCGCCTTGGCAAAAGGAAATGGATTTGGAAATTGGATTTGATAAACGTAGCCTGTAAAGCCCATAAGATTGTGATTAAGGTCTTAAAAATAAAATGGACCAGACTTGATTTGACTTAAATAGAAAATTAATGCGTTTATGCAAGAAAGATGTGTGGCTGAAAAATAAAAAGTGCATCTCGACGCAGAAGCAGCCAGTACTCACTGGGTAAGGCCAAAAGTTTGATATAGTTGCTAAGCTTGTCAAACTGCGTCGTGATGCACGTCACGTCACACTGGAGCTCGCGGTTCTTGGCAGTAAGGGCGGCGGTGCATAAAGGTGCGTGGCACTCCTCTTCACGGCTGGGGAGGGGGGGGAGAAGGAGAGACAGAGGGGGGAGGGTGACCCACAAGAAACGCGTTGGAAACAATTCTCAACTCTGAGATTATTAAATTCACGCTGTAGGTTAACAATGGGGAGGGGGGAAACCATGGATGCCTGAAAGACAGGATTTTGTAGCTCATTGCAGGCTACAGAAGATATACGCAGCAGCAATTGATGCTTCTTTTGGAAATGTTGGAGGAAGAAGAGAGGGAAAAAACACTTGCTATCTAATTTCAAATCGGTTAAATAGCGTGAAATTTCACATATTGCTGTAATCATAGCGAAATAAAAACAATAAAAACATTTATTGCATGATTACACATGAAATGATGTGCCAAAAACATTCAGTAACAGACATGATGATTTAATTCCCATTAACGGTGAAGGCCGCCATGTATTAGGAGGTCAAATTGGTTTAACCAGAGTTCTGAAATTACACCCGAATTTCCGAACTGCAAGTCGCAGCTCGTTGATTCCGAGCGCCCTTGAACGCAGCATTTCTGCTCCGAACAGACATGGAGAGTGCTCACCTTTTCAGCTGGTAAGGCAGAATCTTCTGCAGGAAGTGAGAGTACGCGGTGAAGTGATCGGCAAAGAGCTTCAGCTTTCCTACAGTCTCCTTTCAGTTTCAACAGAGCACAGGTTACAACAACAACAGAGTTGGTATCTTATAATTAGATGTTTTGTCTTTTTGCAATTACACACAGGGAATGTGGAGGTTTACATTATCAAAGTATCAAATATTTCACTTCTTCCTACTCCTTTTCAAATATGTAATTGCATTTTTGGTTTACATTTCTGTTTGTTTACGGTTAATTAGTTGGAAAAAAATCAAATCAAAATCCAATCAGTGTTTCCTGGGTCCATCAAGCAGCTCCATTCCTTCACAGCGCATGAACCCCACTCACCAGCACGGTGACGGTGTCCTCTGTGATGCTCTGGTGCAGTTGCAGCAAGCCTTCCTCTAGGGGGCGCACATAGGCTGCATTCTCATGCAGATACTGGGAAAACTAGACGTGGGGGGCAGAGAGCGAGCGAATTGAGGCGGGACAATGACACCCCTGTTTACATCAGTAAGCAGCGTGTGAGTGTGTGTGTGTGTGTGTGTGTGTGTAAGACCTTCTGGTTCAGCGGGGAGATGGCTTCGATGGAGGAGTCGCGGGGGTATATGTGGACCCTCTGCTCCGTGTAGGAGTGGAAGTTGAGCAGGGCGGCCACCAGGTCCTGCACCAAGCCCAGAGCCTGGCCCGCCAAGTCACGGGCCTTCAGCTGGAGCAGGCACGCACACACACACACACGCACACACGCACACACGGCTCCATGTTAAAACATCCACTTGGGTAGGGTGGGGGCGGTTTATTTCAGGGATGAACACATCCTGCGTCGGCATGCCAAAATTCACTTCAGAGGTGCGCAACACACGACAGTCCCATATAAATGGTGCACAGGGGCTGTGATGGGTCATGACATCATTTTTGTTTCACGTATGGACATACATTTGGTTGAGCGTGGTGGATCGCTCACCTGGTGCCTTCGATTGTGCGCTGGAACGTTCAGGCTGTTGTAGTCGCTAAATTCTACAAAGAGGAGGAGGAGGAGGGCAACTCTTGACACATTTTGTTCTTGCATTGCAATATTTACATCCAAGAGTAACCGCTTGAGAGGATGCAATCGCTGACTGGCGTTTAGATACATTCTAAGCCCCCCCCTGTCAAAACAGCATGCGCTAGGCCAGCAGGGAGCTGAGCAGGGGAGGACTCACTGGTGTCGTTGAAGGGCACTTTCTCCTGGATGACACTGCTGCTCTGCTTCAGCTGCCTGCTCAGCTCAGACTGGCACCGCCGCAACTGCTGCTGACTACACAGTGGGGTGGGGTGGGGGACAAGGAGGACACAGGTGGTCAGACGCGGGGCGTTGATGCCCTTAATGCCCTTGATGCGCACCTCATGGTATCTATTCTCCTAGCACATTATCAGCCAACCTGCACAATGCACCACGTCGTTGGTGCATTGTGGTAGGTTATTTTTAACGCTGGTGACAAGGATTAATTGACGCAAGTAATCAATGCATTACACAGCATCACAATCATTTAAACGCCTGACTACTGTAAAAATACTGTGGCAGAGAATGTCCAAACACTACATCACAAAATCGCCATGAACAAACTGTAAACATAAAACTGTAAATATCAACGCACACAAACTAAAATAATATAAAATGTGATAGTGATTTCCGATAGATGCCCTCTGGAGGCCAAAACGACTGCCAGAGCGACTGCGTTTCTGTATTAAATCAACTGGTAACAAACAGGAGGACCAACCACTCTTCTGCTCGCATCCTGCACTCTTTAGATTCATGCTCCAAAGTCTGGCCTTTCGTCTGCAAATGACACACACACACACGCACACGCGCACACACACACGCACCCACAGACACAGACACAGACACACGCACTGAGTGACCTGGGACAGTTGGAGCAGATCACATAAAAAGGGAGAAGGCCCCTTGGCCTCCAACCTCTCCACAAAGCTAAAAGATGGAAACTTATGGCAGGGGTGAATGCATGCGAGTGAGTGTCCCGTACTGAAACAAGCAATCATTCATATTTTACAAGACGACATTTGCACGCATTGCTTTGTATCCTATATCATTAGCAAATAACTCACAGAGTGTGTTAAACCTCAAACTTTGATAAATAGTGTAGTGAATCTCAGTTTGCGGATAAGGGGGATTATAATAAGAGGGTGTGCATTCTTTCAATATAATCATGTTTTGGAGACGTTTGGAGAAGTTTTTGAGCTTGTTTCCCAGTTTGAAAACTAAAAGTAGGCCATCACTCTTTCAGAGACAGTTGGTATCCAAAACAAAACTGCGGCACAACTGCCTTCCATCACGATATCAAGAGCAACATATTGTCAGGTACTGCAAAGCAGGTAAACATCGGCTTGTAGCACCGACTGCTATCAAGATGATTGATCTATAAATAATAATCTCTGTAGGAAGTGAGAGAGTCTATGAATGTGTAGTTTACCACTAGGAATGTAGTAAGAGGTCTGCTTCTTGAGATATGTTAATAGGCTGTTACCTCCGCCTTTTTCCCACATCATGAACACTGACCATCGTGACTATGACAGAGATGCCCGATTGTGAATGGCTAAAACTGATTCGTGTTTGATGGCTGTAGCTGTCAAAAACGAATCAGTTTTTTTCACAATCGGGCATCTCTGTGATAGTCATTTGGTGCGATTGAGATCAATGGTGCTTTTTTTTGCAGAACGGAACTACCGACTGGCATCTTATACAATACAGGCCAGTATAGTACCGTAGTCTTCGAAAGGGAGGGGTGGGGGGTTTCAGTTTGTGGAACTGCTAGTGGCAATTCAATCCTACACACTGCACCCTTCAAACTAACAAACAAAAAACATCACGATGGAAGCATCTCTGTCTTCCTTCGGCACTCACCTCCATCCGGGCCTTGTCGGTCTGCAGCCTCTCCACGGCGTCCGCGTACTTGGCGTTGAGGCCGTCCACCACCGCCTGGTGCTGGGCGGACTGGCTCTCCAGCTCCTCCAGACGTGCCCGCATCTGGTCCTCCTGCTTCCGGTACTGCTCACCGGCCTCGTAGAACTGGAGCCGGGACACGGTGAGGAAATAAACATCAACACCAACCACAACACGACCAAAACAACACCAGAAAGCACCCAAATAAGAGCACACCCAAACGTTGCATCACCCAGTGGATCAACACACATTTATACTTTTGAGTCGTTTTAGCAGAGGCTTTAATCTAAAGCGACCACAGTGGGGTTTCTTTCCATATCAATGTCACCATGAGCAGACAGGGGTAAGGCGTCTTGCATCAATGATGCAGGTAGACTGTGTACATTGTTTTGACCATTGTTTTCAACTGTCAAAGCTTTATATAAAAGATTCACCAAGAAACCCCTCCATGAATAATTGAAGTTAAGTGGTGGAGGGCTGCCGACCTGAATGTGCAGCCTCTCGTTCTCCTGGATCTTCTTCTGCAGGTCCTCGTCGAAGACGCTCTGGGTCTGCAAGCCCTGCTGCGAGGGAGAGTCTCCTTTACTCTGCAGGAGCCGGAGCAGAGCCGACGTCACCAAGTCAACAGGAACTTATTAGTCCCATCCTAACCAATAATATTATAGCCCATTCAACAAAGTACTTCTATTTTCGGCCGTAACTATTGAAGGTTTTAGAGAGCCACAGTCAGTTTAACCCGGCTCCTGTAATATGAGAGGGGTTGTCTAGAAATCATGACGCACTCTTGATCATTACAAAAGCTGAAGAATTATTGAAAGGATCTAACAGTCTCTAAATTATGGTGAACTTTGCCCCTCAACGGCACAACGTTTTAAAGATTATTTGTTTGAAACATTCAAAAATGAACTACAATTATAAACAGCTATGAACAACTGAAGAAAAAAAAACAACAGTTTTTTGATGTTACCTCAAAGACACCTATGGTGGTGCAGAGATATTCACTTAAGTTAGCACCGTCAATCATGTCATAAGCACACTGAAAATGGGTGGTCCCCACCACTTTCTGGTAACACGCAGCCACGCACCCAGCTACTGGGGGGTGCTTACCTTTCCCTTTTTGCTCTTGGCTTCACTGGCGACCAGCTCCTCCTGCAGCAGCTCCACCCTCTTGGCCAGCTGCTGGTTCCTGAAGCTCAGGCTGTCCATCTCCTGCTCCACCTTCCTCAGGCTCTGGTCTCGCTGCTTCAGCTGGTCCTGAAGTGGAGGTCGGTGGTGTTGGTGATGTGGACGATGATAACGAACAACAATAACTCTACGCTTATTTGTGTGTTGAGTAACGGTTCTGGTATAGGTTTGTTATTTATTTGACCATATTTATACAGACCTAAAGCAGAACCTTAACTCTCAATAACTAATCTGCACATATTTGCGTCTATTGAGACTTAAGGTTCTGGCTTAGGTTTGTAATCATCCAATACTTTATTATATATTTGACTATATACCTACAGGTGAAATTTGGCTGATAACAAGCACATCTATTTTAAAAGAGACTCTGGTCAGCACGGCAGCATCTCACACTAAACAATAAAATAGAATACAGGCAAATTCCTACTAACTAATCAAGGCACATTTTCCATGTACCTTTAGCGAGGCCGAGTTGGCCTGCTCATCCACCACTCCCTTCTTCAGCACCTGGTTCTGGGCTCTGAGCTGGTGAAACAGAAATCACTTGTTCAATTGGCTGTTCCCTATGAAGAGGTGTATGCATGACATTGGGCAATTGTGCACTAGAAACATGAACTGACAAAATGCAATAGTGCGTCAGTTTTGCAAAATCAACAGCAAAAGGGCCACAGGTTGACTGGACATGGGTTAATGTGCACTTAAAACCATGAAAACAAACATTTTCAAACGTAGCAAAATCAACAGTTTTCGGTCCACAGGTTAACTGCTTGAGAAGTTTATTTTACAATACAAAAAAGAACTTACTGGACTTAGAAAGTATACAATTATTTTATCATCACATCAGGGTTATTGATGGCACTAAAGCCTCACTGGTTTCTGCAGCTTAATACACATAATACATAAAAACCAGGACACACTGGACGAAACGTGCAGTGTCAGCACTTCCTGAACAGAGAAGTCGGTTGAATGCGAGGATTCCGCCGACAGACCCCGTGATGTCAGGTGACTCACGGGGTCGACACAACTCCACACTATACCATGTCTTTATGAACGTTTACTACATTATCTGACGACTACGCTGTCTATAATTATATATACACAAGGCAGAATTTCAATGCATGGTGACAACCATGGCGTTATCCCATTTTTCAGCCAGGCTAGTTATGGAAATCGATAAGATCCTTTCGTGTTTGATCAACTGCAGAAGTCATTTCCATGTTTACATATGAAAAAACACAATGACAACATGAACCATTGACCACACCACTCGTGTTAAGTGTGTAACTGCATAGGCCCCATGACGGGGGACATGCATGCGCGTCAAAACATGATGCACGACAACGATGTACCACACACACACACAGACACACACACAGACGCACACACACACACACACACACACCTATTACTTTACCTTGGAGTACTCCTGCGCTAACTTGCTGTACTTGGCCTGGAGGTCCGCCGCCATGGTCACGGGAGACGTCAGTCAACGTCTTAAAGAATGAGCGCCCACGGGCGAAGGGTCTCGCGCTGGACGCGTCGGCGGCTCCTCGCGCTCTGTGTCCCCCGCCGGCAGCGGCGTTAAAAGCGGCCGTTGGATCGAGCGATGCTAACGCTAACTATCGTATCCTCCCGACTGGTCGCTTCGTGTGGTCCGTTCCCGTCGGGCGTCTAAACATTGTGACAGCGGGACGGTGCCTGCCCAGTCGTGATTATCCTAAAGCCGGATATTGTGATGCGATAGCCGAAGCATCGCTTCATGGAACGACAACGTAACACCGAGCGGGCTGGTTAGCAGCAACCGTTTAGCCGCCGCCGGACTCGGAGCACAGCGGGAGCGGCGCGTCTCCTAGAGCCCCGCCGGCCGCCGACGAGCTGGTCCGGGACACACCGTCGGCCAGACTACATGTGATCAAGAACTGAGGAGGTTGCAATAGGAGAACACCGTTGACACTTTCGCCCCGTCAACGTAACACACTTTCTTTTTTTTTAATCCGCATCTGATGCCCCGTCGCAAACCTCTGACCCCGACGGCAACAGAACCCAATCGAGGGGTTCAGAGTGTGCCGCCGTCGAAGCCACCGTGGCCCTCTAGCGGCGGGAGGTCAGAGCGCACGTGTGGGCCTGTTCACATTAATATTAACCATCAAGCATCTATTCAAAACTGACTAAACCGAATTAAAGCAAGATCGAATATTAAGAGTAACTCATATTTGAGGAACACAATGCATTCAACTATGAGTTATATATCAATATGGTAATTATATATGGATAGAGTAATTAGTCATATAGATTTTCACCTCATTGATCAGTTGGTTTTTATCAAACTAACTCAGAAGTAGGTCACATACTGGCATAATGGGTTGAAATTGGGATTCACCCTTAAAAAGCATTCCTCAACATAGAAATTTAATTCAATGTTTCTACCCATTGTCTCACCCTCAACGACCCTCTTACGACTCCTAATTTTCAATTTTAATAGATTTGAACGATGTTGACATTTTCATATTGCACATTAAATAATATCTAGGGACTCATTTATATTGTATCATATCAGCTTTAAACTCAATAAAAATATACAATTAGGGATTATCACAGACAAGGGTTCTGCAAATTCCCTAGCGTTATTGTATTTTCAACAGCACCCTCCTATGATGTGATAATATACTCCTCATCGATCCTTAATGTTTACAGGCAAAACACAAACTCTGCCTTTTTCTCACACACATGCACCACAGCCATTGGCTCCAGCATTGTCTGGTTGCCTGGCAACTGTCAGCGTGGCGTGGTAGCTAGGGCCATGTGGGAGAAGGGAAAGGGGGGGGTGTGGGGGCTGCTCTGATTTCTATCTGAATTGAGGCAGTCAGAAGGGAGACCCCTCCCCTCCAGTAGACACACACAGGACTCCATTGAACAATAGAAGCGGTGCCAATAGGCCCTGGGCTAGTCAGACAAGCCCTTGTTCAGGGTCATGTTCTGTTCATCTTGCAGTCCTCCATGACTAATTAACTTGCAGGCAACATTCGTTAGGACATCTGACTACGCCTCCATCCCAGGCATAGCCCTTGAAAAGCAACACAGAGCCCAGTAGCCCATGCAGCACCTTGTTGACCGCTGCTTTATAATAATAAAAAGGACTAGCAGGGAGATAACAGTGGAGTGGGGTTTGGGCTTGTTTGCATAGAACAGCAAATGTGCAAGCTTTGACATTGCAATCTCAAGTAAAAATAAAAAGGGGCTTTTGTTTTTCAAATGGTTTTTTTAAATGGTGTGACTGATACAGCAGGTGGCAACATTGAACACTTTCAGTGTCAGTTAAGCCAAACAAGGTGTTGGTATTCAATTGTCTGAGATGGGGAATGTGAAGAATCCAAGGGCCTTAATAGACACATACATCTTAATTGTGGGTTTTATGTGTTGAAGTTGTATCAAAGTCAATACAAAATAAAATACAAACAGAGATAAAACAAGAAAATGTTTTTATTATTATTTTTGTAATACCATATATAATGCAATTGCATATCTTTGGCGAAAATAAATCTTATAAACATTTTTATGAACAGAGGTTAGCATACAAAAACCAAAAGGTGTATCTGTCCAACAGACTTGGCAGACAACTTGACACAAACTGATACTGGGTTGGCAGCATTACTTAGTCAAATGAGGGAAAACAAAAGGCTCATCATTACCATGGTAATTCAAACAAACAATAAAAAATAAAAAGGTCACATAATCAATAACAGATTTGAAGCAGTGAAACAATGGCCGCTTTTCACTTGTTCCATGTTTCCAGGGCATCATGGCTGGGAAAGTAGCCGGGCCACACTCTGTCATACACCGGTTCCGAATCGACATCACATGGACACCGACAGAACCCAACCCTAACCCTTTGCTACAAAAACAACAAGTATGATTTACCCCCTTGTAACCCCTCTACACTTTCCCCAACCACCTCCCAACTTTGGTGGGATGATCAACTACACAGCAGTTGCCTGGGGAAAGCAGTTGGTCTTTTTTTGCAGACTTTAAAAAAGAGGTTCTAAACACGTTTGAGCCAATGAGCCACACTTTAACACATCTTTAATAGATGGCAGTACATGCTAAATTATTTGAATCATGGCAATGTTTCATACGTACATAATAAAGTTTGGCAACCATGTCCCCAGTATCTGAATATGAATCAAACACCAGCTAAAGGCCTGTGAAGTCATGGCATAACATCGAAGGGAGCTCTTCCTGGGGATTGTGTCCGTCTTCGCTTTTCCATGTACATTACTTTTGGCAACAAAATAATTCTGGAACAATGCATTAATTGGCAGTCATCTGTCCAGTCAAATTTAACAAAGTAAAATTAAGAAGAAAAAATAAAATACCTGGCAGTTAAGGGTAAAACAAAAACACCTGCGCAAAAGAGAGACATTGGCAAAACTATTATCACTTAAAGAAAAACAACAGGAAAATTCAGGAAAATCAACTATCAGACAATTCCAGAGAGAAAAATAAAATAAATGCCCACTAGTGAGAAGGCATTCAATTCAAGAAAACTATAATTTTAACAAAGAATTCATTCAATAATCCCATAAATTAATCATATAAATAAGTTGAATAATGAACCATTTGTTCTTTCTTTCACAGCTAAATAAGACCAGTGTACACTTATTTGTCTTGATAGAGAACCGCTGAGTAACTCAAAGAGCAGCTCCCAATCCGCAGCAAAATAAAATAATAAAACCAAATAAAATAATTGTTTATGTCACTATTATTATTCCTAGTCTTTTCCAAATTCCTGATTCTGGAAAACAGTGCACTTGTTACGCGAGCCCAAAAAAACTCTGGGAAATGGGAAAATTGGAGGTCGTGGCCTTTTTACTCTCCCATCAGTGGCACAAGAAATGAAATACAAATAAACTAGTTTGGCACTGGTCATGCAAACTATGCTAATGTCGGTGGGTGTACTAGTCTAAACATTTACTCTGAGACTAATTGTGTTTTCAATATTCTTTTGTAATGCAGCCACGGTGAAACCCAACACTTTGTCGCTGGGTGTGTGTGTGTGCTTATGTGTCACTTCTGTCTCCCATTTCACACATACTCAACCTTTTATGAAAAGCTGAAATACAGACCGCGGCCCCTTTCCCAGAGTGTCCCCAGTGACTTCCGCTCACTGAAACAGTGCAGCCCAGGCAGCACAATGAACATCCCATTTCGCAAGTAAAAGAGAAGCTCGATCGCTTCCTCTTTTTGTTCTGGGCGGAAATCATAGGAGAGAGTGTCCGAGAGAGAGATAGCAAGAGAGAGTGTCCGAGAGAGAGAGAGAGAGATAGCAAGAGAGAGTGTCCGAGAGAGAGAGAGAGAGAGAGAGAGAGAGAGAGAGAGAGAGAGAGAGAGAGAGAGAGAGAGAGAGAGAGAG
>JAOPUA010000044.1:3573391-3588399 GCA_027122455.1 Trisopterus luscus
AATCACACACACACACACACACACACACACACACACACACACACACACACACACACACACACACACACACACACACATCAATGCTAGTGAAGACACAACCTGGCAGAAGTCGACAATTCTGACACCAGTTAGCAATTTCTCAAATAAAATAGAGCAAAGTAAAAAAAATAATCTCGACTCTCATGTGTGAATTCAACTCTTGTGTGCCGGCCTGCGAGATGGGCTGTGAACGGCAGGTCTTCTGTCGCTAGGAGGTGGTAGTGAGTGGGCTGAGGGCGTTACGGGACCACGCTGTATTTACCTGGGCGGGGAAGCGGGGGGTGTGCAGAAGGCATCGGCGGTGGGGAAGTGCTGCTTCCTAAGAGCTTGGATCAGGTTGGGCCGATACTCGGGGTCAACGCACCACAGAGAGCCCTTTCCATTGGCCTGTAGACAGGAGAGCAAACAAGCACTGGAGGTCAAGTTCACTGCAACCCCCAAGCAAAAGCAAACAGTAAAGCATCAAGCGGTGTTGATACAGACGGCATTTAAAATCAATCGATTTGTGTAAAATAATCATAATCATGTGTCAACTCAGCTCCTATGAAACTACCATCATGACAATGTCTTCATGCTGCTAACAAACATACACAACTGTACTTGCTGTTACAATGTGTGAAGACACGTTTGAAGGACACTGAGCGTTGTTGCTGGGTCAGGAGCACTATTAAGAAGCACCCACGAGGAGTCATCTTCCCCCAAAAACCTATTTGGCATGTGATGTTCAGGGCAGGCAAAGGTACCGATCTGTACCGGCCGATGGCAAATAAGATGATATTTAGGTGGGTGCTGCATGCAGCGCTCAACTGTTGTTCTTAAGTTTTATTATTTCTTCTTTATTTTTATGTACTTTGGGACCTATCTCCTTTCTTAATTTTTCACTTAGAGACCGAGAGCTTGGAATCGGGCAGAATCACGGTTTAAGTTTCATTTCCCTACTCGCCTCATATATTTCCAGTTGGTCTGATTGAGTTACGTTTAGCGCGAGGATGACGTTCAGGCAGTGTTGCCAGATTTGGCAGTGAGGACGTTCAGACAGTGTTGCCAGATTGGGCGGTGAGGCTGGAGTGCAATAGCCCGAGGTGGCTATGAAAGCTAACCACTGCGGACGTCGCAGGGCCTAAACAACGTCAATATTAACCTAAAATACCATGAAGAAGCTAACTAAACCACGTAAAAGCTAAATGCTAAAAACAATGCTTGCATGTAATAAGTGGTGAGGGAGGGCCATCAGACCTGTCACTCAACCCTCTGGGCCAGTCATAAGGAGATGCCGTTTAGTGGAGCTGCCGTTGACTGGACATATTGTTCTTATTTTCATGTATCAAACATTTTCTGTGTCCCTGCACACAGAGCGCATGTGTGTGTGTTTAACATAAAAGTTATTAAGTCAATAAGGTTGCATTCAGGTGTTTATTGTGCTCACCATTGGTCTTTTACATCCCTTTTTGTGTGTTTGTATTTATGTCATCTCACTGACCTCATTGAAGATCCATTTTCTGCTGCTGTCGGTGTGTTCGTTACACAGACCTTGTGAGGTTTGCGTATGAGAGTTAGATGAGAGGTTCCTTGTACATAACCTCATAGTTAATTATCAGGTTGTGTTAGGTGTGTATTTTTGCATTTGCCATTAAAGTATATGAGTATATAAGTATATGATTTATCGGATTTCTGGCAATATACGTTTTGGGCGGGTTTTTTGCTTGATTGGGCGTTTTCTGTGTATAGTTGGGCTAGACAGAACAGCTCACCTATTTTATATTTTATCTCAAATATATCCAAACTTGATCACATTAGCTAACACTTCATGGCTCTTAAAAAAATCTAACCATTTTACATTTTTTTTAATGGTGTGCATGTTTACATTGCTTACTCCATTTAGATTCTGCTCAAATCCCTTCACTTGATTTAAGCCATTTAACATTTCTTTACGTCTTTAACTATGTGGTTTTACTAAAACATATTTTCAACCTCACTTTGCACTACAGCACTCACCGCATTTTCAGTAGGAAATGCATTTTTTAGTCACTGATGCTGTGACCAAAGCTAATCCATTTGAAACAGTTATTTATTATTTTTCCATGAAGAATCTTAGTGGTGTGAAAGAAGGTTATATTTGGGGTTGTCTCACAAATTTGTTTAATTTAATTTGTGCTCATTCAAAGATAGGGTGATGTGTGACGAAGGCCTAAAATGCTTTAAAAACATTAATAATCAAGGTATATTCATTTCCCCGGCACAAAAAGTGGAAATAAATAACAACAAAAACAAAACAAACAACAAACAGAGAAACATTGGAATTGACTAATGGCGTAAATAACACATCGATATTGGCCAACATTTTCACAATAGTGCATTCCTAGTGTAGTAAAGCTGATTATTCCCTTTCTGTTGCAGTTAGTTGATTGGAAGAAAATACGATTAACGGCAGCACGGCAGATAAGAAACCTGCCTGTCTGCAGCCAGACAGAGCCGGTGAACAGGAGCAGGAGCCCTACTACGCTGCGTCGCTCTGACTCAAACACAAAAAATAAACAATCCTCCCAACCCCTGCTCCAACAAGGCAGGTCTAGGTTCAGTGAAACCCAACCCCAGTGTTTATTCTACTCCTGCCTTTTCACAATGACTCAAGAGGACAAGACACAGGGGGCCGATCAGAAGGTGGAAACGGCTCCAACACAAGCTGTAGGGAAACATCCAGCTGACAGCGTATGATACCAGTGTGATCTTACTATGTCTGGAATGACGAGAGCTGAGGTCGGGCGTAACCTTGACTCAGATTACCAGCCGGCTCGGCTGCAGAAAGGGAAGGGAAACGTGGCCATGGCAACGGAAACCACAGCGTGTTTCGTGTGAAAAGCGTGGCTGGTCTCTCATGGCTGGCGGAAGAGCTCACGCGGGGCACCTGCCTGTCAGGCAGCCTGTGACGTGGCCATGTGTTGCTGCTGGCTGGGAAGCCAACCACAACGCCGCCCCCACGCCTGCCGCCTACCCACTCTCACATTAAATAAAGGATATAGATGTATATATATATATATACACACACGAGTTATTATCTGCCAGCTCTGAGCTGGACACAACATCACCCAGCACAGGCCTCACAATGCCAGATTCTGACCACAGCTAGCTGAAATAAAAAGGCTATTCAATGTGACAAGGCGTTTGGATTGTGAACACTCCACAAGACAATCAAACCACCTTGAGATACGTGACAATAGTGTTGCTTTGCGGAAGGGCCGGGCCAATGCTTTGACAGTGAAGGTCAATGAGACAGACGTGGAATACGGGTGACAAAATGTCAACCGTCATGTTTCTTTACAAGCTACCTTCTCCTTTGTTGACACGCATGCTCGGAGCCTTCGTGACATGCCCTGCCGTTGGCCCAAGAAGGTTTGTGTGACAAGACAACTTCTGCTTTACACTCTGCATCGCAAAGACTAGTAAGAAAACAGGAAGTGGACCCGACTGCGAGGGACAGACATGGAAAAATTGAATCCCCCTGCCGAATGCCCCTCTGTCGCCTCAGTCCGCTGAATCAGTCCGGTTCCGTTGAGTTTTTGTACTCTATTATGATTGTTGTGTTGCTGGGCTGCCCGGGGGCTCCACATAAATCAGCCTCTTGGCTAAGCCCGGCACATCTACATTGACCTCTGAACTTAAGTATTGACCGAGTACTGCGTCCTTGCCAAATTAAACGCAAGTAAAATAAAAAAACGATGTTGGCACAAAAGGGCCGTGCTTTGTTTATTTCTTGTCAAGACACGGCGTTTCAAACGAGTCCCACTACGGGCGGTATGTGTGCTCCGACACAAAAAGCCCTGTCTCTCTTTGTGCTGCGCTGGCGTTTCCTGTGAAGAAGGATCCCTGACCTTGAGTGGATTCCACCCTTATCTCAGCCCAGTCAGAGGTCCCTGCGGCCACTGTCACATGATACACACTGCAGCGCTGCATCGCACTGCGCCGCCGACACAAAGATAGCAGTTCAGGCACGTAGCCCGCTCGCTGCGCACCGCCCCGGCCACGCAAACTCTCAGAACCGCCACAGGAGTAGGTTACGGTGAACGCTTGCTAAGCAGCATTCAACTCATTTTAGACCACGAAACCTCATGCGGCCGCTGTGTGTGTGTGCGTGGTAGCGAGATGTTCTCCACCTACCTTGCCCAAACTCCTCTCGACCTTGCGGAAGCATTTGTTCAAGGAGAGGTTGTGGCGGACAGAGTTCTTCCATCCCGTGGGGGCGTTGGAGAAGTAGGGGAAGTGCTCCAGGATCCAGCCATAGATCTCTTTGACCGGCAGGGACTTCCTGGGGGACTGCTCAATGGCCATGTAGATGAGGAGCGAGAAGGAGAAAGGAGGCTTTGACTTAAGCGAGTCCCTTTCTCTGCCTTTGCCGTGCGCTGAAGAGTGAGAGGAAGAGGAAGGGCCCTGGCTGGCACCGTGGTCGCCCTCGATGTCCAAGAGGGGGCTGGCGCTGGGCAACGCCTCGGGGCCCCCCAGGGTGAAGTTCTGGAGCAGGTTCTCGTGGAGCCAGTTGAGGTTGGTCAGCTCCTCGTCCTCGGAACCGCCCGCGCAGTCCACGCTGGTGGCCAGCGGGCTGGAGGCGCACTCCGCCTCGGGCAGAGTCCCCGCCCCGCAGGCCCCCCGGAGCCCCGTCCGCTCCTCCTGCATGCCCGGGACCTCCGCTTTCTTATCTGGCGACATGCCAATAATTGGACCCATTAACCCAGGGAGTCCTAGAGATGCCGAGACAAAGGGAACAAGACAACGAATGGTTAACGCCGCCCGTGGTAAACAACAGCATGCCCAGTAATAGTCGACCACAGAGCCCTGAGCAGTCCTCAGTGAGCGCTGTGCTGTGCTGTTCTGGGGTCTACTGACCCCTCCTCTCCTGCACCACTTAAGAGGGTGGAGAGGCCCTCCACGTCCTCCTCCAGACTCCAGCCGAGGAGCTCCGAGCAGATCCCCCTCAAGAGACGCAAACCAATTGAGGAGAAAATCTCGACGCCCACCCAGATTTAAGCCAACCGCTTGTCGAGTGTCAATGAGCATTAAAACCGTTTGTGAGGAAGGAAATGTGGCGGCCACGACTGCAATGAATTGAGTGGAGGGCCTGTGCCCCACTAAGTGGACAGCTCTTAAAAAGGGCCGCGGCTCCACCTGCTTCAGAAAACCGGTGGGTTAAGATCCAGACCTGGGGGTCTTAAATCACTCACAAGGCACTAGGAGCCTCAAGGCTCCCTGTGAGCCTGAACAATCAGTGGCAGGGACCTCGGTGAGAACCTCTTAAAATGAATCAAATGGGCGGAGATACTTTGGTGGGACAACATTAAATCCTGTGTTAAATCCCTTTTAGGAGGACAAATAACGACAAGGTGAGGTACAATGGCAACAAGACTGTGCTGGATCTCCTTATGGGGATTACACATGTTAGGAAGGTCGATATTTGGCTGGGAAGATTGCCCTATCATAACTTTTTTTTTTTTTTTTACACAATTTTACATTTGCAAGACAAAAGAGAACAGGAAATGGATATCGGTACAGTCAGAGTGATGACCTTGTATTTCCTTTGGAACCCAGTGTGAGCCGTACGTTTCCTCCAACAAGACAATCCGTTGGGAAATATTGGGTAATGCAGTGACTTTCAGGTTTTCAGTAACAGAGTAGGTTAACAGATTGATTTATGATTGACTAATGAAACCTCTTGGCAGAAATTACCCTTATTACAATCAATTGTGTCACAGCCTCATTAAAAGGAGGCCCATTGATATTAATACATGGTGATTGAAAGCACCTTGTAGAAAGCACCAAGCACATCGCTTTAATGAAATTAGGAAACGACGTTGTATTTGAATAACACTGCAAGTGTATTCAACAGAAAGCTTACCAGCTTTTACCACAAATGTTAATAATCCTGTGAGTGTGTGAGTGTGTGTGTGCGCGCATGTGTGTGAATGTGTGCGTGTGCAGCGCAGGGTTTTAGTAGCTGCCCTACATAACAAATAACTGACATTCATGTTGAAAATTAAAGAAAGAAAAACGGTCTACTATTAACATTTGCTCAATTATTTGTAGAAAGGAAAGATGAAGAGATGCTTTGGCCAATAAAATACCTAACAAGGCGTGGAACAGCATGCATCCCAATACAAGACGTATAGCAGCACAGTAGTAGTTCACCGATTAAGCAAATATTAATAGACTTCTTCATAATGTCTGTTAAAATAATATCATGTCAATAATAGCCATTGTTAAAAATGGTATGGTTAAATGTATCATGACTCACATTAGAATTTATATTATGTTTGCATATGAATAGGGCTTTCATGACTCATCATTAGTATTATTACTAACTTAGAAAAATAATTAGGCAGTATTGCAAGAAATTATACTACAGTAAATTGTGTCTAGTCATGGAAATTTCAGAAATTGTCTAAATTGAAACAGAACCAGTATAAAAAAGTAATACGTTATATTAACCATTATAATTTATTGATCAAAAATCAGAAGACAAAATGGACTACAGGGTATTTGGCGTTTGATTTTCCCTAGAGGCTAAAACATAGTTTGGATGATTCCAGTCGCATCTTCCAATCCCAGCACCATGCAGCCTGTGTGCTTTTACACACTGCTCAATGAGGCCAGGAGCACAAAGAGATTGCTCCTCAGCTCGGCTCAAAACAAGCTTTAATCTATGCCCTCCACGTCACCATGACAACCACGCCATCCCGTCAATTAAGGGCAGATATCCGCCCGACAGGAGAGTCAATGGGAAAATGAGTAATCCATCCGGGCTGGCTGTCACACACCAAGCCGCCGCTGAGGAGCCGCCCTGTAGTGAAATGCTCCCGTCAGCAGCACGGTGCGGTGGCAGCAGATGCCTCCGTCTGGGGAGGTCTGGGGGTCTGGGGATCAGGGCTGGGGTGGGGTATGGATGGGTGGGTGGAAGGATGGAGGGATGGCTGGGGCTGGGGCACAGTATGCTTGATGGATAGGGATGGAGGGGGGGGGGGGGGTAGATTGTCTTTTCACCAATGCTCTGACAAGAATTGGGTCAAATTCTAGATGCAGATCGCGGCGCTGTTGTGCACTCCTTGTACATGCGCTCACGATGCCTTGTGCATACAGAGGTGGTAGTGCAAGATGGAGCTCTTATTGAAACGTATGGTGTGAATACCATGACGTGGAGAAGCGTCCTGTGCTTTGAATTTATAGCTGTTGTGTTTTTCATATCAACGATGACACGGCCACACCTAAAGGAAAACTCCCGGATTTGTTGTTGTGACACATTTGCTCAAAGGCCAGCTTCAACTGGATGTAAAAGATATAAAAATGAATGAAATAACTACACATAAAAGTAAGACATGAGACATAAACATTCAAATGGATTCACCAAACAGGTCAAATTCAACCACACAGCATTTTCAAACTGAGATGAATCACAGCCCTCTAAATCGCAGAGCAATCAGAGGTCATAGGCGGAGAGCGAACTGTCTAGCGCAGTTAATGTTAAGATTCCTCTCAGCTTTCATCACAAAAGTGGAAATCTGCTCACATGGCTCTGGCCCCAGTAAAATGTACAATTACAATTATTAAACGTTTGGTTCCTGAAGTGATAACCAAATAAACTCAAAACAAGGACCCACTTGTTAAAGATGAGGTAGGAATTGTTGCTCCGGTGAGATGACAAATTCCCAATTAAAAAGGGCAGGACTGGGGAAGCGACTTAACTAAAATGTTACGCTCTATGGGAAAGACTTCTACTACCAAGGAACTGCATTTAAAAAAGTGAACGCCAAAAATAATTCCCATTTCAATTATCTGCTTGGCCTCTATACGTCACTGCAGGCATCAAATCACCAATAGTATAAATAGTAATCGGTTTTATAGTGGGAGATGTAAGGGACGCCAGTGTTTACAAAGCCAAAACCGTTGGTCCTGAAACGAGTCAGCATGTAGTCATGCAACATGGGGCACATGTCTCTGCCTAGCCCTAACCACCACCAGCCACTGAATCACCTCCAGGAACCAGGGCAGCGGACCTCCACCCGACCCCCAGAAGACATGACGGAGCTGTAGCCTGGGTCCGCTGGGGGTTCCTGAGGATACTTATCCGAAAGGCTTCCCCAAACACTCATTTAAATATCAAACGTGGGCGTGGTGGAAAAGGAGAGCAAGACGACAGATAAAACAAGGGAGCCGAGCGTTCGTCCAAACACGGCGAGGGCTTTTTCACCCAGATTACTGATGCTCAATTACCGCCCCGCCTGCACTATCGTTGCTCTTATCAGAAAGCATCAAAGAGCACGGCGGCAGGGGGATGCTGGGGATAATGGGGCACTAGTGGGTAAAGAGTGGAGGGGGAGTCGGAGCTAATGAGTCGCGTTGGCCTGTTGACTGCCGCCCATCCATGAAAATACACCCAAGCCCCACTGCCTACTGACCCCAACAGGCTAATCTGCAAGTTAAAATAGCTCTGCACGCCGCCGCCGCCGCAATCATATTCATGTGCAAACAGGCAGCCTCAAACAGCAGGTGCCACGGCACATCTCACTCCCTTTTCAAACTGCTCTTTTATCCGGTGAAGCACTTAGCCTATTAAAAAAACATAGGCACACAAAGACACAAGGAGGAGATCTTTAGGTTGCATTCAAGCCTCCGCGTCGAATACACATGGCGACGCGAGGGAAAGCAGTTGATAATAGGGGCTTTAAAGCTACGGGTCCTGGTTTAGATGTTTATTTTCTAAAGGCACTGTACGAGACAGCATACCGGGGTACCGTTCTAAGCATCAGTGCTCAGTTGCCACGGCAGCCAGTGCTGTAAGAGAAGCAATTGTGCACGTCTGTGCATGTAGAGAGGGCCTAATGTGGGGAGATCAATACTGGCGGAAAGTGCTGAGGGCAGCAGTCTGCTCCGCATTCTCTGCAAAACCATTTTGAAAAAAAAAGCACAGGGAGCGGCCAGTACTGACCTGCGTGCCTTGACACCGATTACCTAGTGCCAGTAAAGCACAGCCCAGTCCCCACGTCACATCTACTTCTGTCTTAAAACAATCAATCTGTGGCCACGTCTTTTTCACAACCAAACCTACCTTTTGGTATGCAATATACCGTACTAAAACCAAGAGTGCTGCTCAATAGACAACTTAGTGCTACCAAACCTTTCCCGGCAATAGGGTGGTTTGCAGTGACGCAGGTGAGCTTGTGACACACCCTGTTTACGAGAGCTAAACCAGTTCACAAAAACCAGTTACACCTCTGTATGAGATAAACAAAGGTGTGTCACAAACCCCTTTGGCAAGGGCTGCTATTTGGAGAGACAAACTGAAATTAAGTCTGCCTGAAGTCAATGCAAAACGTTCTTTGGCTTTGAATGGTGGGGAGAAGGAAAGGAGTGCCTGGGAATAGATAATGGGAGGGGGTTGGAAATGCAAAAGCATGTCACCCAAGTAGGGAGACACTTCACAGCTCTGCCTCTTATCTGATCTTCAGAGACGAGATTACGACACAATGGTAGTACATGCATACGACTTTAACTTCAACGGGCTACAACCAAACAGTAGCACACACATTAACAACATACAAGTTATTGTGTGTCCCTCTCTGCCACACCACACCACACATTACAAAAGGAAATAAACCCAAAGCAAAAGGGATCGCTCGCACAAAGACATTACAATTGGTCCCGGGCATGTGTGGCATACAAAAGGCCAGTTGTTTTTGCCCTGGTAATGTTTCAGTAGTGCTCAGTATTCCCCTCACAGTTTCAAACAGAGGAGCAGGAGGGGAAGGAAACACCTCCGGTCTGCTGGGGAAGTTCGTTTAGCAAAAACAAAAATCTGACTACAGACCACAGACCCAGACAGCTCCACTCTGATACCTTCGAGAATGTGGACATTCTGAGAAACGCTAGGTCTGTATGCAGTGGAAGTTGGAAAAACGGATCGACTTGATTGAATTTTAAAACTTGAAAAAAAGTAACCACGTTTTAACAGGCTTTCGTATGTCTCTGAATTTGATTCTTGTGACAAGCCGACTTGCACACACCTCACTAAACATGGATCCTGGCAACTCTAGGACAAATCTATAACCCCTTGACAAACTAAAGGTACAATATATGATATATTTATAGAAATGTATATATGGCTGCTGATGTCCCTGTATCTATCTCACACACACACACACACACACACACACACACACACACACACACACACAGTGAAGGCCTTCCAAAGTACAAGTCAAGCCACAGCCAACCCTGAAACCTTATCTCTTTGGGTCATGTGGTCAGAGTGCAGTGTGCAAACACTCTCCACCACTTGAGCGGGCAATGCGGTACGAAGCCCCATACACATTCTCACATGAAGAGCAACAGTAACACAGTGACCATTTGGATTTGTTTAAGTTACATCTCATAGGTCCCGGCTTCCCAATCACAACCCTCACATTATTGCCACAATATGCTCTTTATTATTTTTTTTAACTCCTTCCTTCTGACTTAATAATCACATGTAAATAAAGGATGGGTAAAACAAATAAAACCAGAAGACATGTAAAAAGGGGGCCTTAAAAACAGACTAAAATAAATACCCGGTGTATAACACGAAGAGCAAGCAAAACCTACAACATATTAATATCAAACATATTTATCAAATCAGTGCCAGTACATCATAATAACGAGCGTGCAAGTGTCAACAAGGACACATGTGCCGCCCGGCTCTGTGAAATCACACCGGGGCACATGGGGGAAAAGCCATCGGTCCGCACCACTCTATTTGCATTCCTTGGATGTTGTTGGATTTTCCATCATTGTGGCTATAATAACAACAAAATCGAAATAACTGTGAACGCGTAAAGACTGGTAAACCGTGAGAGGGTCACTACCTGCATCACCAGACAAGGATTTTATTTCCAGCCATTGTAAAAACAGAAACAGAAGCCAGCCATGGTACTGTCGGCCGGGTTCACAGCCTGCATAACTGTTTCTGCTCCAGTAAACTTTACTCAATACTCGCTTATGGGACGGAATTACAGAGAGATGAGCACCCAGATGTTTTCTACAATGGAAGTCCATTTTTAGTTCTCGTAAATTGCCCTTAAGTCACCACGGCGCTTTGCCGGGATTGCTGGCCTGTATTAGACACATCATGCTCCAATAATCTGAACATTGGATGAGCCCTGGCCAATACAAACCAGAGTTGTTAAGCCGTCTATTGGACACAGTTGTTGTCATGCCAACCGTGATGCGCAATAGGAGGTCTCTCCTTAATATAACACAGTACAGCGTTTATCCCATAAATGTTTTAAAACGTGCAGCTGATGGCTTTCAAATGGAATCCCAATCTCTAGCTCCTGAGCCGGATTGAAGGCGGGTTCTGCGTTGGTCACGTTACAATCTCAATAAAGTAAACCCTGTTCATTCAGCTAGGGGTGACCAGAACAAAGGCCCATTGTGACAACAGTACACAGACGTGCCTCCCCGGCACAGCCCGCACCCAATCAAGGAAACAGTCCCGTTAGCGTCGCCTTCAGTGACGTCTGCTCATGGGGGGGGGGGGCGGGGGCACGTCTTCGGTCCTCGAGCTTAGGAATCAGACAGGCAGAGGGGGACAGTTAAGGGAGAGGGGGGGGAGGTCCCTGATGACTCAAAGTCTTACAACCATTATGGAGATGTGAATCAAGAACTGGAGTAGAAATGGAGCCAGCATCATAACAGGAACGCACGCACACACACAGACAACCTTAAGCTGGAGAGTACACTCCCCTCCCTAGCAAGTGGTTCCTACTTAGCGCTGAATATCAGATCATTAGTGAACAAAGTGACTAATTTGAGGCTCTGTCCACATGGTTAAATATTAAGAAATGTTGATCTTTACCTATATCAGCCGTACGGATGGACAATAAGGGATAATAAGATGCACGAAATATCAAAGGCCCTGAAATACACATTAATCGAGTGAACTCTCTTGAGTATCTAGAGGCTAGCTAAACATAGCAAAGAGGAAGGAAGCACACACATTTGTGACCAAAAAAAATAGGTGTTCAATTTGCTACACCTATATTTCAATGAACTCTGACGCCGGGTTAAACGAAAACATGTGGGAGTGTACTTCTTGTACACTCCTGGGGAAAGCCCCGTCTACTGGCAAATCCTTCTGGCCCAAAGATGTGTGAATGATAAAACAATTAGAAGATGCAGCGGCAGTCTTTCAAGGTAACATTGCAAATAGATGACCTCAGAACCATTAAAGCAGAAGTCAGAACTCAAATTAGAAGGCATGCGAGAATAGAGCGTTGGTTGGTTATAGGCCAGCATGGATAGCCGTCAGACACGTTTAGGAACTGAGGCCCCAAAAGACAAGGGGGGTGCAAGCCAACCATTCCTACAGGCAGTAGACCCTTGAGCACAAATAGCTGGTTAAGAAAGACAAAACACCAACCACTTTAAAATCCAAATGAAATTATCCTCCAACTGAATATGTCGAATTCAATATTAAAAAGTTATATGCCAACCCTTTTTACAAAAAGAAATGCATTGTCTGTCGAATGGCTGAATATGTTGTATAACTCCTCCCTTAGAGGCAGCACAAACTGAAATATCATTGTCATAAACAGTACTAGCATTCCCTCAATGGTAGCTCTATCCTACTTCTTCCATATTTAGCCAATGTTTTCCATTGACCCATTTTCTCATATGGATCGTATACAGCAACACAGAAAATGTAGCTGCATACATCAACTAATCAGCACATGCTGTAATATAATGACTTTGTACAAGGTCAACAGAGCACAGCTCACAATACAAACATGCCTAAAGGTACATCCTTAACATTGGGTCTGAAGTCATCGAAACCGAGGTCCTGTTTTTGACAACATTGTGGGGGAAGAAAGCGATGTGCACCACTATCCTAAGAATTAAACCGTCATAGAAGAAACATTACCGTTGCATCATGATTTATAGGGCCTGCACAGGTCACTAGGTTATAAAAGTGGTGCTGCTAATAACTTTTCTTTGTGGTTCAATTATAAAAAATCCCTAGGTAACTACTGTGGGCTATTTCATCAAACTCAAAAGGGAGCTTCCCAACGGAGGTCCGACTAATGAGTGCTGAACTCTCTTAATGAAGTTACAGCCAGTCGAAAAGTGTGCAGAGCGCAAGAGAATTCAGGGAACGGAGGCTAGTATTTACAGTAGGGTAGAGTACACACCGTACTGATAAGGCTGGGTAAAGGGCAAAATCTCTCTGGACTTTTAATTTCACCCCCAAAAAATGTTTTACTTCAGATTGTTTGGGTCATGTTCTGCAAATGCAGAAAACTAACAGAAATGTGTGTACCATTCATATTCAACAAACATGCTGCACTTTGATTCTTACCTACATTCAAGTACCTGTATCAGGCATTTGAGTGATGCAGCTTGTGCTGATCAACTGTATTCCAATAATGTCTTTATTGGGCCTATGAATGCTAATTCTAATGTCTTCAACTAATGATTTGGCAAACCGAGCCGCCAACCGTTGGATGAGAGATATGCTGAGGGGTTGCCAACAGACGTGTCTACTGTGTCTACAGATACCGTGTCTGATGAGATCAAGTACAGACCAATATTTCCTGATTGTCAATGATCCTACAACTACCAAACCCAAGCAAGTTGATATGATATACCCAGCCTAGGACAAATAAGGATCTCAAAGGGCTTCCCAGGCCATTTATTAATGCCTGAACCCTAGCCCTAAATTACAAGAAAATACTACCTTGATTATCGAGAGAGAACTATTGTGTGAAACTATTCTGACCGCTAATATAACATTACGTCCTCTATAGAATATATTTGTCCATATCTATCAAAAAAATGGAAAACAATGAAATAGGCCAATTGTAGTGGTCATGCTAAAATAAAATAGATACTAAAGATGACTCAGAGCGAAATACTTGCTGCCCCGAAAAAGGTTTTAAGTCAGCAAAATCTGGGTTCTGTGGTTATGATGAGCCCTTATTTATAGTAATGGATGCCAGTAAAAGTAAGCATGACCTGATCTATTCTTGGAGGTAAGAACCCTCCCCACTCTGCAGGCCAGAGCTCACAGAAGCATGAAGAGAGTTGGATACATGCTAAGGACACAAACAACAACAACAGATGGTTCAGACCATACGTTGCGGCAATGAATTTCATGCAATAAAAAAGAGACAGGTTAATCACTGCTGCTGATTCTTCTATATAATCCCCTTTGTTTTCTGAGGATATCAGCCTAAACATCTGTCATGGGATACAGGATATGTGTACAACCGTTCAAATGGAACAAAGACCTACACATAAAATGGTCATGAAAAATTGAGTTTTAGTTTGTGACACGAAAGAACAGGAGGGAGTCGGTCAAATGATAATATGTTTCAATATTGTAAAATATGTATGAAAATAGCTGCCTTATAAAAGAGTAAAGACCTGAACAGAAGTAGCCATACCACTAAATGAGGGAATGTTTATAATATGCAACATAATAACATGCAACATAGGATGACATTTCGGTCAACTGTCAGAATGGATAGTTGTATCAATATTGAGAGATGTTTGAGGCTGAATTCTGTATCTGGGACAATCTTGTGATAATCCATTACATCATGTGCTTAGCTAGCTAGCCTAAGTGCAGTTTCCTAGGCTTCAATGACGCGGATACCCAATAAAACAACTTACTATTTAAGAGTAGGAGGTGAATCCATATCCATAATGCGTAAACCCACTGTGCAACGAATGGTTTACACATTTAAAGTTGGGCAAGTTACTCACATTATTTTTATTAATCACATCCACTCTTTGTCACGCGGCTCTGGACATATGCAGGGCTTTGGTGGACCTAACTATAAGCAAACCAGCAGTCATTATTTTGGACACAGCAAAGCTCTCACACACACACACACACACACACACACACACACACACACACACACACACACACACACACACACACACACACA
>JAOPUA010000044.1:3618950-3629617 GCA_027122455.1 Trisopterus luscus
CACACACACACACACACACACACACACACACACACACACACACACACACACACACACACACACACACACACGTGCCTTGTTGAACCATCCATTAGAGTATGTGAGCATGTGTGCGTCGGTTTGTTTAAAGGAATATCAATTATTCATTCCTGTCTCCACCTAACACAAACCTCAGCAGGACACCAGGAAAAATGATGACAAGAGTGTGGATGTTGAGAGCATTTGAGTCCTATTAGTATTCAGTCCACCTCCGCCATGCCCTGGACTTACACCAGTGAAACTAAAAATGACCGTGCATGGTCTTGTTCCGCTCTGAGTGTCTTCCCCTCACGTTATCTCCATGTTAATGTGGACCAGAGAGGTAGGGAGGGTTAGGACTGGGGGGATGTTTTGCATCGATTGTCACCGGGAAGTTGTAAAATAACAAAATTTGTGAGCTGCATAAAATGACGTAACCACATTGAAATGGTGCACAAAAAAATAAATTAAATGGAATTTCTCTCAAGGTCAGAAACAAACAGGCGGAGAACCAGACCGAAAAAAAACAATCAGACACACAGACGGACACACGGACACACAGACAGACAGACAGCTAATAGGGGATGGCTTCGCATAAAAAATAATCGATTATCAAGGTGAGCTGAAGTCCTATAGCGTCGATCGATTTAATTTGGCCCTCGCTCCTTTTAGACTCTGAAAACACGGCTGTCGGCTGCTGAGGTCTATCGCTATCCACCGTGTCTAATGAGGCGCCGTTTCTTTCCTGCCGTGCGTTGACAGCTCCCCTTTTGTCTCCAGGGTACCAATCACTGATAACACCAGCCCATCTTCCAAAGCACGGTCAGACTACGCTCTCCAGCTGTGGAGGATCAGGACTCCTACAGGGTGAGCCACCAGGGAAATAACTTGCGCAAATTGAATTCCTTCAAAGTGCGTGGAGTTAAGTATGCCGTTCGTCTGCCGTTCTGCTGTGTGGTGTGGTGGCTTATGGCTGGCACCTGAGGCAAGGGGGACTTTGTGGCACTATATGCGCATTGCGCACATAAAGTTTTCCTTTGGGTCACATCCTCATGTTCACAGCACCATTATTGAAGGCTTACACTTCTCAAGTAGGCTACTGTATGCCGGGTGACAGACAGTAGGCCTACAGTATAGTGTAGTAGTAGTAGGCCTACATAAATTAACTTTATAGCCTACCTGCAGTCTCAAAGTTCGGCCCGGCACTGGGAAAACCGTCACGGTCAGGGGATATCTGTCCTGTCCTAAATAGCAGGAGCTATTTCCCGATGTCTATCTGCACTGTCTCCCGTTTTTTGTTGAACCAGCGGTTGTTCAGCACTGTGTTTTTTTTAGCCTCGGCCTTTTGATTGTGTGCTTGGTTTGATTGTTCTCAGGCTCACTGGCAAGTGTTTTGATGAAAGCGTAAGTGCTTAGTGACAATGGAAATGTACGATGAGAGAAAAGAAGTCAGATTTGCAATCTATCAGGTTTTTTTTATTCAACTGCACAGATTGACTTTTATTTCATCATTCATAGTCATTCGACTACCTTTTTATGGTTGATGATCAATGGATATACTGTATGGGTTTTTTATGGGAATGAAACTGCTTGTTGAGTCCACTGGTCAGTTCAGTCCAGTGGTAATATGTATAAATCAGACTTTTTGTGTTAGTGGGAAATGCTGACCACATAAAATGTGTATTGGATTATTTTATATGTTTAAATGAAAGGTTAAACTGGGGTAAGTGATGGAGCAAGCCATTATTTTCCCCTTTACTGAAGAGCCCTAAAATGTTTAAACTGGAAGTATGTAAAAAATATATATATATTGTAATTGCTCTTGAAAGTACTTTATAGCCTGGCACATTTAAGTGTTTTTAAGTATGTCTTTAATAGCACTAATGACACATCATTAGCATATTAAGTGCATTGTTTCAGCACACTTTCAGTACATGAATCATGATTGCATATGGAAGTATACTAATTTGACTTAAATGAAGTGTTTATTGAGTGTACTTTTTGTTTTTTAGCCTATAGGATAGAGTGTTTTTGTACCTCTCTGTTCAGCCCTGCATTGTGCAGACTAGTCATAATGGATGAAGATGTCAGAGTCTTTCTCATAACATCCAGTTGTGTATAATGTTTGGACTAAACTCCATCCACAGAATATTTGGGCTATCGATCATTCTCTGTACATGCTGAACCAAACAAAAAGATTTACACAATAATTTTAGAACAGCTGTTTCAGTGCTACAAATTCACACAGAGGATTTACTACTTGAGCTTAATTCAATATGTGGGTTTGCTGTGATCTATCTTTTTAATCAATGTGTTTCACAGAACCAGATTCAGCCAAAGGATATACAATGAAAATATACAAAAAACGTGATTCTGTGCACACGTTTTTTCTTATTTTTTACAGCAGCTATAGATAATTAATGGTAGAAGAAAAACATATGGCAAACATAGAAAAACTGTGGTTCATTACCACACCAAAGAGCAATATTACTTTCCCCCAATTTAGTGAGATGTTTTCATACTCACAGCAGAGCACACACAATTGTCTTTGGGACAGGTACTAATATTTCATTGTAATATGACAGCAAAATATAACACCAGAGCCCTTTATAGGTTGTGTCAGGGTCATGGAGTCATAAAGAGAAGAAAGCACCTTGTACTGTCTAGGACTCAGTTGTTTTAGAAGCACTCCTGCAGTAAATCAATAGGTGAAAATAGTATGCCTAATTACTCCCTTCTCAACTCCACCTGGTTCTCCAGCGGGGAGAAAACCTAAACAAGTACTTATATCTTTGAAGTGCTGCTGTAATTCGAGACAATTTAGTCAGAAGAGGGTTCAAATGAGTGCTGCATCCCTTCTTTAGTTCTTCAGTGTGATTTGGGACAGAGAGAAGAGAGGAGGCACTACATATTACACAACTAATGAGTCCCTAGGCTAGGGGCTCATTAGTTACTGTTAAGAGTCTAGATGTTGGATTGCTTAAATAGACTTGGCAGAAGAGGAATTGTCCCCCTTTATTTGGTCCTGAAAAGTTAGCAATAGTCTTTTTAGTTTGGTAATCGCGCATTGGTTTTTTCAATATTCACAACCAATGCCAACCATTTTGTAATTGTAATGCAGAGAGTAAGAGCGTCAGTGCCCCAGGCATGATGTCCACAAGATTTCTCATGTCCTATGGGCACCTTGCAAAAGGTTAGGGTAGATTGCCTGAAGTGCTCTCTCTCGCTCTCTCTCTCTCTCTACACACACAGTGGTCATAGATTGGCATTTCAACGAGCCATCCCTACTTTCACTTCTATGCTGCCGGTAGAGACTAGAAATTTGGTGGAAACAAACGCACGCACACGCACTCTGGAGTGCCGTGTGGTTTTGGAAGGAAGACACTTCCTTTACTGCTGCCTTTCCAGGTGTGGGAGGCTGTGACCGCTGCAATCAATCAACCAATCAAGGAGAGAGCAAACGGGTAGCTGGAGATGACACATGGGGAGAGGTAGGAGGGGGGGTTGTGACTCAGAAATACTCAGAAATAGTCTGTTCATTGGGACTGCTTGGTCAGCGGTTGGGGGAGTACTGATAGTGTGCGGATTCCCTCCTGTATGTACTTCAGGCAACGCACAGAGGCCCAAACTACACTTAACGACTGTGCGATTCAAGCAAAGGTTCAGCAATGGTTCCCTTTTGCCTGACCCCTTTCACAAAGCCATCTCCCTGTAGGGTTTACCGGGTCGAACAGAGTCTGACGACGCCTGGGAAGACTTCTACGTTTGTGCCTTGTCCCTGCATTATTAATAAATATCGATATTTTAGGATGTTCTTCCTTCAAGACGGTGTCCGTGTCTCTATGCTGCGTACGTGCACAGTGCACATACACATGCTCGCAGTATACAAGAAGGAGTAAATCATGCCTCTAATGGTGTATGATTTCTCTAATGGAATAATAGAATTATAGCCTTATTTAGAATAGAATACTTTGCTCCTTTGTATTGCAATAGAAGCCAATTAGTGTAATTGCCCCCAATCTATAGCTTCTTTAGGACCACTGCTGGACTACTTGAATGCAGAGTCCACCAAACGGCTAATCAATAGACTCATCCATTAGCATTCTCTGTCACGTCTATTTTGGGATTGTGCTGCTAGTGGCTAATGTTGTAGTAGGCTAATTGCGCAACATGCACTAAATAGTTACTTTTTGGATGACTAGATATCTTATTCAGCTTATTAGTACAGGCTAATCCTCACATGGCCTCCACTGTTGATAACATTGACGTCTATTTGTGCATCTATAATTCTGTTGTTATTGGGTGAAGACAAAATGTTCTTTTTATTCTTTTATTCTGCTACTGTTCAGTACTTTCTGCTATGACACCCACATATGCCATCAGGGATTCATAAAGTACAACCTGATCTTTTTCCTCTTCTAGTTGGATGTGGAGAATGCTGTTGGCTTTAGACACCTCTGGTCTATTATCTGCCTGACACCCCAGGTCAGTTCTTGTGTACTTATAGTCTAGGGTAGAGCCTTTATTGCACGTTCGGAAGTTAATGAAACAAAGGATCTTTCGAATGTCATCCTGACGAAATGATGACAAAAAAAAATCCATCCTGAATTGACTGGAGATACAGCAGTTTGTTGTTTCTGACGTTTCCGTTGACTGAAGTGCTTACTTCTGGGGTTGGGGGGTGGTGGAAAGTCAGGGTCGGCAGAAAGGACTGGTGGGTGGAAAATCTTTATCCATGTATTGATTCTGGCGTTTTCAACGGTCCCCAGTGCCTTGTCAACCAAAAGCTTTTGCCAATCATACTTTTTTTTTGTCTGCGCAGAGCAAATGATTTCGAGGTATTCTTCAGACATGGCCCCCGACCAATACCAATGTTTGTTACATTGCAAGGGTCAACATTACGGGTGGTAACGGTCACAATGTGGAACCATTTATTTTGCTGTCATTTGCCAGTCTGCGCACCCCGTCTACCACAACAGCTGTTTGGTCAACAGTGAGTCACCGAGTAGCAACATCGTGGACAATGAGTCCACGATGTTGCTACTCGGTGGCAGGCTTGCTGGGTTTCACATAAGGCCATCCAACTCAGGTAATTTCCAAAGTAGCCTTTAGGGTTAAGATATAGCCAATGTATCACATGGTCGGTCTTAGCAGCATCAAACCAAGCTGTCAGGTCTATTTGAAGGTTCTTGATCACAAACAATGCCTTGCAGATATCAAGCGGTACTGCTGTATTACACTAGACAAGAATTTCTTGATGTAAGGCAGACATTTTCTGGCTCCGCTGAGCCTGTCAATGGTAATAGATTTCCTGTAAGTTACACAACACATCGGCTCTATGATCTCATCGGGGAATCATTACAGTGATGAGTACGAGGGCCAATGGATTCAGCTTTGGCACAGTGCTTCTATTATATTCCTTGATGATAAAAATCTCTTACGATAATAATACGATGAAATTATAAACTGCCCCATGTGGATACAATCGACTTATTTGCCTTTGAGATGTGTATTCTGCACCATGACAACCAGTGCCCCATAATTCTGTCACGACCACACTTGTTTGAAGGGCAATGACTACGCCTTTTCTCTGTAAGAATCCTCAAAACAATCTACAAAAGCAAACATTTCCCTTCTTCTATATGTCCATGGCCGTCCGTCCGCGGGAGGTTCAAAGTCTAACGCTGTGAGGCAGAGGGGACCTGTAAGGCGTGTTTTATAGAAGGCAGCCCCAGCAGTAACACAGACCTCAAGGTCTCCCAGATCCAGGCGTCTCTTCCACAACAACACAGAAATCACCCCAGTTACTCGATGGAAGCTGGAAGGCGTGGCGGTAGATTAGTATGCATTGGAATGACGGACATAAGCTTGCTACACTTAAAAGGATGCGGCTGTGTGTAATTATCATGCGTGAAATATTTTCCCCCCACACCCAGCAGCCTCTCACAACCCTATTATGATGTTTTCTCCCCATTTCTTAGCTAATCTGTTATGACGTGTGTCGGCGTTTGTTCGCTTGTTGTGTTCCTAATTAAATGTGTTTTGCGGGGGGGAAATTAATCTTCGGTGTGAGAAGAAAAAGCAGGCTCCGAATGTAGGTATTTAGTGTGCCGTGTCCATCGAGTGGCTGCCATCTGCAGAGCTGCTGGGTGTGACAGGCTGGGCGGCCATTAGACTCGTGTGGATCAGCGGATGAAGGTTCTTTAGATGAGAAGAGCAGGGGGCCTTCTCACAGGTATAGACCCGTCATGTAAACGGTTTGGTTAAAGTGTGTCTCCAGTTCCTGATCAGTCTGAGCTTATTTTTATCACGTCGCGGAATTCATCAACATTTATATTCACAACGGAACTTAGGACAGCTCTGGCTTGAATAATGCACGGTTGGCCTGGTTTGTTTAATAGGTTGGTGTTTTTACATTAATCATACGTCCACACAAAGTGCGGTTTATTTTCCACTGAGAAATGGTTTGAGCGTTAAGAGAGACATTTGTTCCAATATGTCTTAAAACTCTCATAAATCTATAATGTGCACCTTTTTAATAGGCCAATACATTTTGTTTTTATTCGTTTTTTGAGGGGGTGGAGGGGTATTTTTCATGTTTTTATCATCAAGCAAATATAGTCAGCAAAATAGTGATTTGAAGACCCATAATCATTACTCTTTATTAGTAAGGCCGAACAAGGGTGATATCTATCCACAGATATCCTCCATGATCTAAGGATTACTATTCCTTGCCGTCTTTCGTCAGTTGGGTTTCATTCCGACATTGTAAGGGCCACCCTGACCCAAAAGCCCGGGCTGTGCTTAAATGACGCCTATAAAAAAATAAAGCGCTCCGCCAAAATCACTATTGATTTTTAGTCATGCCTAATGACCATGGCCGTCTACACACAATCAGACTCAAGGAGCAAGTCCAGAAATAGCAGTGCCTCCTCGCTCCTCCCTCCTCCTCCCTCCTCCTCCCTAGGATGGAGGATGCTGCTGGATGCTGCCGCTGGCTGCCTCACCGCTAACACTGTGATATAGGATCAGAGGGGAAACAGAGATGATTACAGTGGCTGGGATAGTACACATAAATCATTACACATCTTCCACTGATGTGTGTTTGTGGTTGTCTTCATATCTTGGGGACTTACTTTAAGGAATCCAGATCATACAATTTCCCAACTCAAAGCGTGTGTGATATCCCTGATAAGAAAACAAATATTTTGCCAGTGACTACACTTAAATGAGGATATAGTTTAAAAAAAGTTTGGTACTTTAATTCAAGTTAAGTACCCAAAATAAACATAATACAAATGATTGTTTTATACTTGGCATGCCATTTTATGTAATGCTTAGTGGCAGCTCTAACAGTCGGAGTCTGACAAATGGTTGAGATTGATTACCATGAGAAAATGAGTGTCATCCCGAATGAATATGTAAATGCTGAACGTAGGTTGTGATGGATTGATGGGAGGTGTCAGAAGTTACAGGAGTAAGGGAAGATAGAAGCGCGTGTGTGTGTGTGTGTGTGTATGTGTGTGTGTGTGTGTGTGTGTGTGTGTGTGTGCGTGTGCGTGTGTGCGCGTGCGTGTGTGTGTGTGGCTGGCGCACATTTGTTTGTGTAGCGAGAGAGAGAAAGAGAGAGAGAGAGAGAGTGCTCCTGGCATGTTGTCAAAAGACAAGAGCGCCCACGGCCCCAAAGTTAACTCACTAGTTTCTATGATACTAAAATGAAACCCACAACTTTTAAAATCCTTAAAAGCCCAGCTGTCTCCCACTACTCCTGAAAACCACAGCACTAACATTTTTACATAATAACAAGCAGGAGCTGAGAATTTATCAGAAAAAAAGGAACAATTTTATTGTATTTTTGTTTTTAGGGCTTTGAGTAACCAAATATGTTTTTGGTCGGCTCAAACAACATCTCCCGACAGATTTGAGCCTCGCCTCCTCGATTGGCCCAAACAACTGTAGCACCATAGAGAGAAGTTGCTTGTGCTTACACCATTTGCCCAATGTGGTGGTTCTCTGTAGAGTAGGCGCAGCACTGGCATTTTGTGTAGATATATAGATGTGTTCATATCTCCCATGATACACTGCCGACTACTGGAGGTGAAGAAATCCACAGATTAGATGTGTGTGCGTGTGTGCGTGTGCGTGTGTGCGTGCGTGAGTGTGTGTGTGTGTGCGTGCGTGTGTGTATGTGTTTGTGTAAGTGTGCAATGCATGCAAAGATTGTGTATTTGCGAGTGTATGACGCTGTGTGTAAGATAAGACACCGTCATACTTTAGCGATCCCAGAAGGGACAGCGAGAGGGAGAGAGCAAGAACGAGGGAAGGAGATGACGAGTGTGTGTGTGTGTGTGTGTGTGTGTGTGCATACGGTATATGTGTGTGTCCAGTGAAGCCCACATCCTCTCTAGGCGGTACTGCTGTACTCCCGGACCATTGTTCCAGCTCCACAGAATCACATGTGAGCACGACACACACGCTCACACACACACACACACACATGCAATCCACAGGCGTTTCCCCACGTGGTTTTGAAGGTCCGCATTTCAGCGATCAGTCGCTTTCCGTTTGTTCAAAGGGATGCAGTCCAAAGCACAACAGGCCAGGAGCGAGCAGGAAACCAGACCGGGTAAGACAGAGGAACAAAGGAAGCCAAAGCCGTTTGATGCACATAAGCACGAAAAGCTTAATTAATGCCACCACCACCACCACCACCACAGCCCCAGTCTGGAGGCGTGGACTTGTTCTGGACGTTAACGCTACGCTCAGGGGCCCTGCGAGTCGCGACCATCTTGCGGATGACGAGGCTAACCCGGTGACGAAAGGGACTCTTCTTCTTCCGTTGGCAAAATTGCATTGTTTTAAGAACTGCAGCGTCGGCCGACTGTTCTACCCATTCTTCCCTTCAGCAGCGTCATAACCGCCCTGTCCTGTTCGCCCCTTTAGACCCGCCGTCCCACTAAGAGACGGAGCCCAGACAGACAGACAGACAGACAGACAGACAGACAGAGAGAGAGCCGGTCAAGACCGCCTCGCCCCTGCCTGCCTCATCCCACTGACATGAGGGTTAAAAGAAGGGCCTACAGTCCAGTCACCTGGGGAGTCCCATCAGAGCGTTTCACGCTCGACTCCGCGGCGCTGACACCGGGAGCCTGAGTGTCAGCGCGCTAATCGGTGCGCGCTACATAGCGCTGTAGGCAGGCTGTCAGGCTCACCTGGGGCGTGATGCAGTGGGAGAGGCGTGCCAAGGGCCGCGTCAGCAGGAATCCGTCCCAGCAGGCGGTGGCTGAGATAGCGTTAGTGTGCTGCATAGGCTCACGCAGCAACACTGCGCATCTCTGACACTTCTGCTAAATAAGGGATCGCCTTTTTTTTTTTCATTTGCTGTCTCACGGTGAGACGCATTGAGATGCAGCACTCAGTGTTTTGCAGGTTTACAGGTCGGTGTTGCTCTTTGAGGCATCGTCATCGTTTCTGCGTCTTTCTTGAAGTCGTGGATTAAAGTGCTCAGTGGGAAAACAGAAGACATGTCACACGACCAGAACTCACGTAACTTATATAAACCCTGACATGGAAAATAAGATGATAAGGACGTCAAGGCCAAAGCTCCTGGTATAAAATGTTTTGAATATATGTAACATAGAATTGGGATTGAATTAGAGAGGCACAGAGACAGAGCCATGCAGAGAGAGAGAAAGTTATCCACGCAGCATTAATAGTATAAAATCTGGGGACTCTTGAGTTTGTCCACTGGGCATTCAGACTAAATGTGTTTTTATTCCACAGAGCGTTGCGAATTCTATTCAAGTTGCATTTCCAACCATGTTGTCGGTGAACAAATCTCAAGGGAGCTTTTCATTAACATGTACAGTATTTGATCGATATCAGATGATTACTTCATATATGTAACAGTATGGAGACAATAACGGGTGGATTTTATTCACTTATAGGGTGCCAGAGGCAACTGGAAACTCAAAAGAGAATATCTATGGTTGGTGTTTAGAACTGATGATCAGTAATAAATGCCCTCTTCGTTAAAGTATTGCATGATTTGTCAGGTACATTCAACCTAAACCCAGGGATTTACTTGTGTGTAAACCCCGAGGAAATAATTCTCTTGTTTTTAAATCTTGTCTTTCCATTTCATCTGTGAACATGACTTACCTTCTCCTATGGGCCGTGGGAGTGAAACAGAAGAACAAACGTCCTCTAGAGGAATGGAGTCCGCTACAGTCATTTGTTATGCCCCTGTACCACTGACATTTTAGTCTTTTCTTTTTCTTTTACAAAATAAACCAAAAAAAATGAATTGAAAAAGGAAAAAGGAGAAAAGAAATGAACGTCTTGCAACGTGAAATGTGTTTGTAATCAGTTAGGCTGCTGGATTCTGCAGCGGATTGATTCAAGACACGTCAAACTGGTAAGAATGCTACAATTCTCTCTTTCTCTTTTTCTTTCTCTCTTTTTTTTTGCTCACTCTCTTGCACTTGCGCCGTCTCTCTCTTTACCTCTCTTGCTCTCCCTCTCTCTTACCCCTCCCTCTCTCCCTCTCTTGCTCTCTCTCTCTTTCTCTCTCTCTCTCTCCATCTCTCTCTCTCTCTCTCTCTCTCTCTCTCTCTCTCTCTCTCTCTCTCTCTCTCTCTCTCTCTCTC
>JAOPUA010000044.1:3764565-3776353 GCA_027122455.1 Trisopterus luscus
AGGGGGGGAAGGTCCGCGGGGGAGGGGGGGTGGGGGGTGTCAATGTGTGAAAGTATTCAAAGGAGATATGTGGCCCCCGGCCTGTCCATTTGCTCTTTGTTTTGCTTTGCAGTTGGCATCTGTGTTTGTGCAATGTGTGCAGGGGCCATCTGTGCTGTACTCTCCTGGCATGCAAGACCTACAATGGAGACGTGGTCAATGCACTAAATGATTAGTTTAGTGGGATGGATGCTGCTATGTTGGTTTTGTAGCCCTTCTTTCTGACTGATAAAAGTACAGCGTTACGGTATGGGCCGTTCACATCATCGTCGTAATATGTGTAAAGACGCCTCGTGTTTCTGCGTGATTTTCGTTCATAGCGGTCCAAGGGTTGAATACACGCAGTGAAACGCATACCCCGCCGTGATTTCAATGTGCTTTCATTTCGGACACAAGCATCTCTGCTCGGCGTTTATTGCATCTGTATTCACGGGTGGTCAGTTGAAAGTGGCTGGACTGAGGGATCATGTTGCAACTCGGTTTGAAAGCCATCCTCCCAATTAGCTGAAGAAGCTAAGTCAACAGGGCAGGAGCAAAGCTGCCAACTTGAGTTTATTTAGAATGGAAAATAGACTGAAATACATTTGCAGATATTTTACGGCACTCGTTTTTATTTTGTATTCCATTTGAGGTCGGAATGCCCTACTCCGTGGGGTAAAAAGTCAGGAGAAAACATTGTGGATTGATTTAAGTGTGTTTTTTGTCAAGACGTTAAAGTGTTCCCCCTTGAGAATACTGTTGTTTTCCCAAGAAACTTTTTCCCGGGGAACTTTAACAAGTTGAGATTGCCATCAGCCACATCTTAAAAGGAAGGGATTTAATGCATCACCAGCAGTTTCTCAAATAAATGATTGTAGTTTAATGGAAAAACAGTCAAACAAATCTAATAACATGACAAAGCATCTCAACAGAAACATGCACAATGCATTCAATATTGTGCTGAACTACATTTCTGTTTTACCATTTCACACAATATTGTTATTACCAGGCTAAATATAAACCAGTCTGGTGAGTTTCCACTGGATGACGGACTGGTCGTTGAGAGTTGGTGACTGTTGACCAGTACCATGGGAAACTTGCAAGATAGCCTTTTAATTTATTGAGGAACTCGTCTGTTCGTTCAGAGTTTCCAGTCCTCCCTAATGAGATGGAACGCTCAAAACTACCCTCAGCCTCTTGATGCAAGAGAAGCAAAATTCACGGACGTCCATCACCATATAGAGGGGGTAGAATTCATAGAAGATACATCTCCCTACTCGTATGAAGGGAGTGAAGTACATAAAATATACATCTCGGTACTCATACAGAGGGAGTGATATGTATATCAGCCCCACCAGCGCGATACAATGTGATTGCAGATGTGAAACGTTTGAAGAAACAATTCAAACTGTATTGCTCAATAGATTTCCCATGAAGATAAGTCCAAGAATAGCAGACAGACATCTTTTGTGCGCCACTGTGATGTGAGAAAACATATCCACCGTGAATAGAGATGTAATGCAACCGTAGGAATAACAGTAAATTAGTAAGTGAAAGAGTAGTTTCACTCTGTTAACCCGTGATGAGCAATGACCCATTGCCTCCACTTCCATCCAGCCAAAGAGCTGATGCTATTCCTTTTGTGCACATATATGTGTGCTCATGTGGTTGTGTTTTCGGGGTATTTGTGTGTGCTCTTGCTTACCTGCATGTGTGTGTGTGTGTGTGTGTGTTTGTGTGTGTGTGTCTGCGCCTGTGTGTGTGTGTGTGTTCCTCCTCCCTCCAGCTGCTGTTCGAGGCCCTCCACAGCCAGGAGCCGCGAGGCTATGTGGTGGGCTGGATCATCGCCATCAGCCTACTGGTGGGGATCCTCATCTTCCTGCTGTTAGCGGTGCTGCTCTGGAAGGTAATGGCGGCCAGAGACACCAGCGCCTCATCCATACTCATTGACACGAGCTCACGGTTCATCCTGCTCTGCTGTGGTACAGTACTCTACATTGTGTGGTGGAGCCATATGAATGGCGACTACCATATTTACTGGTTACGTCGTCGCTTTCATAGATAGCGCCTCACTGTGATTTCAAACAGAGGTGGATATCTGGGCACCAGCTGATTGCTCAAGGACGCCTGAAGGTATGCTGAGGACATCGGGGATCGTACCCAGAACCTTTCACCTGGGAGCGTCACACTACACTTGATTCGTTTAGTTCATTTCACAAAGAAATGGCTTCAGTCTGGGGGTCATTCTCTCTCAAAAATCACCCGGGTCCCGTGAGCTGACCTCCCATTGTACCGCGGGGTTAGAACAGTATGATGTGGGGTCAGTCCCCCTTTAACAAACCATGCAGAGAACAAAGCCCCAGCCGTCATGTACCCCACACCACCCACATGAAAGCACAATGTGCGAAGAGAATTGCAATTACATTAATGTCCTGAGGCCGTTAGCACCGAACTCCTTCTCCTTTTTCCCTGCTTTTTTTTAGTCCTTTATTTTCCACTGGGAATACCAGAGCTAAACCTTGGAATGTTGGTCCTGCTACGTCCCCCGCTACACCCCCTTCATCCCCCTTCTCCCTGGGCCTTGCCAAAATAAACCCGCCTTACAAGCAAAGCACATGTCCTGTATTGCTATTTTCAGGAAATGCCTGAGGCGAGCCATGGGTGGGATTCTCTTTGTTATCAAGAAACTGGTGTTACTGGTGCTGCTGATAAATGAATGGGTTCAAGAGTTGTGGGGGGGAGAGGCTGTCTGACTGACATGTGTGTCCTCACTGTTGCTTCATCTTCAGCCTCGAATGCACTCTTGCTCTTTGCACCTCCACCACTCCATTCACCCTGTGGTGGAATTTTTGTGTCACAGTGTTTTTTGGGTCAAAGTGTTTGTTTTTCTCGACGGATGTCGGAAATCCATCAGAAAAACAATCGGTCATTGGTTTTTTTCCATTATTGTTCAACTGTTTTCCAAGAATACGTTGTTTTATTTAATAAGCGGCCAGGAAGCAACAACAAACAAACAGTGGAGCCTCCAGACGTTGGGACCCAGCAGGTAGGGCCCAGCTGACCGGCCGTCCGTTGACCCCTGAGCACCAACACTCTCTCTCTCTGTCTCCGTCTCCGCAGATGGGCTTCTTCCGCCGCCGCTACCGGGAGATCATCGAGGCGGAGAAGAACCGGAAGGACAGCGACGAGAGCTGGGACTGGATGGACAAGGACCACTGAGAGTGGGTTTTTGGGGGTGGTGGTGGGTGGGTGTGGGCCGGGTGGAGACAACGGGAGTGCGGGTGGGGGTAGTGGTGTCACCGAACTGACCCAATGTGGCACAACGGCACCCCACCCCCACCCACCCCCTCCCCCCCCTCAGCCCAGACAATCCAGGGAGGATCACAACCCCCTTTCAGTCTTCCATATGTGGAAGAGAGATCTCAAATATTCTCCATATTTTCTGGAGACCTGCTATTTTTCTGCCGGGGGGGCCGGGGGTCCAGGAAACAGACATTGGTGGAGGCGTCCGTGTGTCGTCACCAGAGACAGCGGACCCTCTCCCCCCCCTGCGGAAGGTAACGCCCAGCCCTGCCGCGTGGAGCTGACGATGGAGGTCCACATCCTTCTGGGGTCGTTGGAGCGAGATGCGTGCTGTCGGACATCAGAACCCTCAGGGCAGTGTTAAATAGCACATTTATTTTTATACATATAAGATACCAAATTTGGCCTTCGAGAGCGATGGAGGAAGGGAGGAGGGGGTTGTTTCTGCCAATGATGACCATACTGAATCTGAATCTAGCATATGTTTAAAAGCACTGATGTATGATAGGGGTTAGATGTGTTGTTGGATCCATAGTTTATCTTTTGCGAGCCAAAGATGGGCTGTGAATGATGTATGATTGGTCAGTTTGTATATTCAGCGCTGGCTGCAAGCCAAAGATTGTATCTTCTCTGTACTCTTCCTGGTTCCACATTAACGCTTATCTATTGATCTCCTTTTCCCCTATGCAAAAAAAAAGAAAAAAAAGGCAATATCTCTGAATGGTTTGTGACCTCCCAATACAAGCATTCCTTTCCATTGGAGTTGGGCTCTTGACTTGGGTTTGTGTTAGTGATATTTGAAGGAATTACCATTTGGTGAAGTGGCCTAAAAAGTACACAATGAAAGCCATGGCTGCCGGCAGTTTTTTGTATACCGCAACAAAATAACTTTCAGAGCACCATGGACAAAGGAAAAAGGACAAAACCAAATGCGGCTCCTCTCAAGGAACTGTTGCAGCACTGGTACTTGAAACCAACAACAAACCTGTCGCTGGTAAACAGACTGATCCCTTTGCAGACTAAACAACACATGATTTGTTGGTCTTTAGAGTTTGCGTTAAACGTTTGATGATGTCGGTGTAGTCATAAGAATCTGCTTGATTGTGTTTTTGTGGTGTACACGTCTGTACTCGAGCAGTTTCAACTTTTGGCGACACAATACTGTTTAGTGTTAGAAGAATCTTAAGGCTTACGGGGAGAAATGTGAGATACTTCCAAGTCCCCGTGGCATGATGAAAGTCTGGGAGGGGAGTCTACCTACATTTATAGAGCCCCCCCCCTGGCATGAGTAATCCCCTAAAAATAGGTGGGAATGTGCTCCACTCCATCACTACACAAAAACCAGTGCTCTCCGCCCCATGGGAAACACTCATTTTTAAGTCAACACCTCGGAATGTTAGCGCCCTGAAATTCTGCCACCGTTAAAACCGAGCAAGGCCCGTCCATCAGCCTGGTCTGAACACTGCATGCTCTGAAGTGTCCTTTCAAATGTTGGGGTGACATCCGGTGTTTATGAATGTGTAGTCAATGGAGTCATAGTCATGTTCAATCAGAGACAAAAACAATGACGGTGTGTGTCCATTTGTCTAAAAGAGAATCCGCGGTCAACAGTGTTTTGTTCAACTGTAACATTTCCAAATATATAATCTTTTTTGTTTGTTAGTAACGTTTGTTCCGGGAATATTGCAGGATTACATCAAACCCTTTAATCAAACAAGGGGGTTAGTTAATTTCTTTCAAGATGCCCCAGAGCCATATTTTGAATGTGCAATGCCATTGAACAAGATTAAGTATATTTGAATGTGTTTCTCTTGGGAGTGACAGAATGATGTAGCACTCACCAAACGTTAGTGCTAAAAGAAGACACTTTATACTCCACCTTTTTTTGATGGCTTGGAACCCTATTACGCTGCAAGGATTATGTTATTGACTGGGAACAAATAGGCCTACTTTGATTTCAACCCTTCACTATGTTCCACTGGCATGGCGTATACTGTGCACATTCATGTCTCCCCTCTGCACCCTGTTGTTGTCATCTCTGTACATGTTGGCAGAAAATACACTTGACTTTTGTTTTATTTTTTTTATTTTTTTAACTGTGATGGAGCGGTTATTTTGTGTGTGTATGTATGTTGTCACCATCATCACATATGTATTGTTTTTGGGGGTTTTGATTATACTACTGTCACTGAAGATCATTTGCATTAAGAGTGTGCTTTATATTTTGATGTTTTAACTTTTAAAGATGTATATTTATCTCGTGATAAATGTTACAATGGAATGGAGCGGCGTCCTTGTGAAGTTATTGGGGGAGTTGTCTTTTCTGGCTTCCTTTGCTCTTATTGTGGTGTATAGTGCCCTCTGCTGGAAACCCCTATTTTCCAGACAATGGACTGTAGGCCTAATCCTATAGGATCAAAAGCTGTAAGAAAAACAATGCAAACAATTCAACTCTCAGATTCCACAAATATAATGTACTTGGACGAACATGTGCACCAGCCTACAGTGTTTATAATCGTTGTGTTGCGTGGATTAGAAACGGTCTCATTCTTCAAATGCTTCCTATATCAAGTCGACAGCTTCAGTTTGCATGAGTTATAAATATAAGCAAAGTTAGGCTATGCCACAAGTTATATACCACATGGTCATATGATATGCTGTATGCATGTTGGTCATCTGGTTGCTATGAAACCCTGAGGTCAATTTCCATTGCAGGCAAATGCATTATTCATTCATGTCGGTGAGCGGGCCTACACACAAACCAGCCGACATCAATAGGCACCAATAACAACGGGACTTCGTCTATCCGCGTGGAATTGACTTGCGGGGGCTTCCCATGGCGTCCGTACTGGACCACGGCCTAATCAAGACCGCGGCGGTGGAGCAGGTAGTGGCGCCCATCGCCGGTCACCTGTGTCTGCTGGTGCTTTTATGCGAGAACGCCAAGGATCCCGAGCAGTTCCTCCACCTCGAGGGGGCTGCCCGGGCCGTGGCCAAGGCCACCGAGGACATGGCCTCGGTAGCCTCCAGGTATGTGAGGGAGAGGGGGTTCTGGAACAGGGTAGAAAGGAAAGAATTATGGATAACGCACTCACGCACGCCTACGATGCCAATAGCACGCTGTGTTAGCATTTTTTTATTAGCAGGGCTTCAATGTTCGCGTTTGATAGATGACACATGTCCGGTAGGGTCGGCATGATCAGCTGCACACCTGGTTTGTGTTATTCTTAGGCTGATGAATGAGACCGAGGATGAAGTCACAAGGATGGAGATGTCTGCGCTGCTGGAGGCAGTGACTGTGTCTGGACAGCATGTGTTGTTGGTTTCCCAGAAGCTCAGCATCCAGCCCAGTTTGCCCGAGCACAGGGAAGAACTGATCACAGCCACGCAGAACGTCATGCTGGGAGTGGTCAAAGTACAGTAGGATTGACTTTATACCTAAATGTATTAAATATGTTTGATACGTAGGCCTACATTTGAAAGATAAACATCTACAGGTGGAATACGAATGTCCTATTGCTATAGCTGCGGTTTATAGTTATATGCTGTTTTTGGCAGCGTTAAATATGGGTTGGCCGTCTACATAGAACATGTGTAACGTCTGAAGATTTTGCGCAATAAAAGCTGTAAATCACCGCCGCTCTGTTTTTGTCAAGCCATCATCGGAGCTTTGTCAATGACTATAACATGACAGTAGTCTGGCTTTTCCATCGGTCCTTAAAGTTTATTCTGAACTTTATTTATTATTCTAAGCTTTTAAAGTTTTCCGTGAGATAAATATTTATGTAAGTGTGTATATGTCTCTCTCTTTAAATCTCGACGAAATGTATTCGTTTTCTGCAAGCAATTTCAAGTGTGCTAAAAAATATATTACATTTTTTGAAATTTCAATTTCACTTTCAAGTGAGCTAAAAAATATATATTGAAAGAGTTACAAAGTGGCAACTGTGGTTCAACCTCTCTCATGCAGGTCCTCTTAGTGAGCGATGACGCCACCGTGAGGACGATCGTGGTCGCTGCAGCCCAGGTGTTGGAGTGTCTCTCCCAGCTGGGATGCTCCCTGGATACCATGACCCTGCTCAAATCCTTCCAGGAGTTTTCCGACGCTCTAGTCCTCCTGAAGGGCCTCACAGTCGAGAGGGCAAAGTCATTACTGGATCCCAGACAGACCCAGAGTCTGCTGGACTCATTGGGGACCTTGAGCAAGTGCATCTCCATGCTGCACACCGCTATGCTCGCGACCATCAAACATCCCAGCAACAAGCAGGCACAGGCAGCCAAAGCATACATCCTCGACAAGGTGGAGAGCTCTGTTAAGGACATCGTAGAAACCCTCCACAGCAGGTGCAACCCGGGATACTACGGCCCTTGTGGGTTTTACACCGGGAGGCGCAACAGTCTGGTGAAGTTGCTCGACACCTTCTCCATCCACTTGTTCAGAAGCCACGGATTGGACAGCATGGTGCGTGATATTGTGTTCCACTGTATGCTCGTGGCAAACCCGTCTCGCAGCAACTTACAGCGGAGAGTAGTCAGTCACTGTCAACACATTCTACAGTTCTGGTCGGAGATAATTGCCATATCCAAACTGTCAGCGGATCCGGACAGCCCTTGGCACCATATCGAGAATGTGTCTATTTTATTGAAAGAGCAATTAGAAATGCTTGATGAAGACTTGATGGCCACCGTCCTTTATCAGGTGTTGGATACATTTATTTCAGTATCAGACTTACTTGAAGAACTTGAGAACGTGAGGCAAATCCTGGATGTGGACTCCCCTACCGAGATTAACCTGGACTTGCTCCAGCCACTCCTTGAGGATTTTGTAGCTTATACGGACAGACTTATACAAGTGTCTAATTTCGTATCGGCAATGGCGTTTGACGCAAAGAGTGTGGAGAATGTGGAAAGCTCGTGTCTCTCTCTCACCAGACTCCGCGCTTGGATCGCCACCTTTTCCCTGGAGTTGGGAGACGATCCACAGCAAGCGGTCCACAGGCTGCGGGAGCTCTGCGAGAGATGGGAGGAGGAGAGCGGTCAGCTGCTAGAGGCTCTCAGCGATGTGCTCGATGTACGGGAGTTCACCAGCGTCGCCATCGACGAGATGGTGACCGACCGCCGTGGGTGTGACGAGGGGTACAAAGAGCAGCACTATCAGATGTTTGCGGAGAATGCGAGTCACTTCAACTGTCACCTGAGACAGGTGGTGGACTCGGTGAAGCGGCACTTGGACAGGAGTGACAACCCCATCTACAGGAACGGACTCCTGGTTCTTTTGAAGCAGGTACGAACGGCCCAGGCCAAGGTGGAGGAATCCGTCAGAGAAATGTTGGCCGGGCCTGGCCTAAACGTGGAGGTGTATCCGTACTTTTTGGAAAATGTTACCACAGCACTTCAGCAGGTCAAAGTGCTCAGAGAGGGACTGGATGGCCAGCAGCATCCACATCTCCTCAGCCCGCTCCGAGAGGATGTCCGCATGGAGCAGGTAGTCTCCCCTCCTCCTTCCCCTGAGCCTGAAGAAGAACATCTGGATGGTAAAGTTCATGGCAATGACGATCCCTTCAACATTGGATTCCTCTCCTCTGCTCTGTATAGACAGTCTGAAACGGAAGCTGTAAGAGAGCCAACAGAGGAAACTGTAGAAACTGTAGCATATCATAAATATGACAGGGTGGATTTAATGGTGCCAGCTGTCTCTGAGAAGCCAAACCTAATCCACAGGCTTGGGGATTTTGATCTACTGCCCCTCCTGTATGAATTGGTGACTGTGACTAAAGGCAAAGATGTGACAGGCCTCAACCTGGTATGCACTGCTGTCCTGGAGCTGTCAAACTGTTACGTTCAAGCAGCAAAGGACGCCTCCTGTATTGTGGATGCAATCGACTCCCAGTCACTAGATGGCTTCAGGGCAGATCTCGTATCCCTCACACCACTGCTCGTCCAGACCGCGCAGGAGACCGCGATGAGCTCGGCGATGAGCACAGAGGCCGTTTACAAGCACAGCGCACAGTTTTCCGACCTGATCAACAACATGCGCAAACTGCTACTGCCGGTGGCTGGTTCATGGTACCACGCCATTCAGGCCCTGGTTCGTGACACCACACACAACATGGCTGCCAGGGCCACCGAGCAACTCTCTGACGTGATCAGTTTATCCGCCGATGTCGTTCAACTCCTCACACGGTCTGACGTGACACCTCAAGGTTCAGAGAGTTTCACTGTGTTACACAGCAAGTTGAACAAGGCCCAGAACAACACCAGGCTAGTGGCAGAACTCTCCGGTGCACTGAATGGCCCAGTAGATCAACTGGAGGGGCCGTGCATACTGTGGGCTCTGTCGATGCAGATTCTGTTGAAGTCTCTGGATAAGATCTTGGGCCCGTCGAGTGCGGTGAGCCAACTGACCGTTCAGAAGAAGCTGTCAACATTGTCTGAAAACTCACTACGGATCCAGGAGGCAGCGAGGCTTACCAGTCAAGTTTGTAAAAGTGCCCACAAGGCTAAAGAATTCACTGAGATTAAGGAGGAACTCAAAACACTCACTGAGAACTACCTACAGGTGGCGGAGGATTTCAGCCTTGTGCAAAACGTTGTGCAACTCACCAAGTCTGAGTTCTTCCAAAGAGGTCTTCTGATTAAACTTAGAGTTTTGTGTGGCCAGCTGGGTAAAACAAATAAGGACTACGTTAACACCATTCAAAATATCGTCAACGTTGCTGAAACGGCCGCCAAACACGTAACGGATGAGAAGACAGCAGAAGAAGCAGAGCAGCAATTTGAAGCAGCAACACAGGAAATTGTTGAAAACATCAAATCCGGCACCAAAAATGTGGAAGACTGCCTGAACTATGTGCGTGACCCGCGCGCACGCAGCAACCTCCGGTCCATCAACGATCACCTGTCGTTCCAGATCTCCGACATAGTGAGCAGGGCCCGGCTGATCGTGGAGACGCGCTTCGTCTCGGACAGCCTCAGCCTGGAGGTTCATATACAGTGCTGGTCTGCCAAGGCCCGCTATGTCACAGAGGAGATCCTCAAGACGGACGGGATCCAGCAGCAGGCTAAAGACCATATCAGGATGGCTCTGCAGGGCATCGGGCCAGAGGTTGCTTGCGGTGGGACAGCGCCGCTTTCATGTGAGGTAAAGGAAGAGAAACCCCCTACCTTCACCACTTGGCCTAAAAGTCATGCAGAAAATGTAGACGCAGCAAATATGGGCATGTCTGAAGCTGTCACGGTGAAAGAAGACTACCTCAAAAGACATGTGAGGTTTCCTCTTTTGTTTTATTACAGATTTTCAATAACTCAGAACAATACTTATAATTAATAAATGATCTATATTTTTTATTTTGCTTCACATTGACACTTTGTCTTCGTCTTCAGGATAAGTCTGGGTTGACGGTGTGCAGAGAAGCGTCTTCCCTGGCCTACACCTCGCTGTTTCTAAGGGAAGAGACCGAAAGCTGGGACCCCAAAGACAACAGGATAGTTCAGGTTACCAGGCAGATGGCTGACAGGATCTATTACATGACACAGTACCTGAGGAGGAAGGGGCCAATAGCGGTGATGACCCCCACTTCCCATTAGTCATATGTGACTGAGTGATATTATTGTTACGATAAACATACAAAATGTTTACAGAATAATAATTGTACATCTTGCAAATGAATGTGAGAGGTTCTATAATAACAATTAATGTTTGTTAATTGTGTTGATTTATAATATATGTATATATATAATTTATCATATATCATTTGTCTGTACCCGGCTTGTACGTGTGTATATATATATATATATATATATATATTTATATATTTTTTTATAAGGGCTATAAAAATTCATGTGTATTTTAATGAAGATATACTCAAAACAAGATAAACAATCATTAACACTGTGTTATTCCCACCTATAAACTCCCTTTTGTTTTGGTTTGCCTCCAGAACAAAGAGGCCTTTGTGGGCACGGCTAAGGAGGTCATAGCAAACTGCCAGTCTGTCACGCAGTTTGTCCGAGTCATCGCCAACCACTGCCTGGACAAGCAGTGCACAGCAGAGCTGTCCCTGGTCGTTGAGCAGATCCTCACCATCACCAACCAGCTCAGCATCATCTCCAGGTGAGCGTACGATGCCCCAATACCACTTGAGTCCAGTTCATGAACCTAATGTATTGAGGTTCATTGTTCGTATATTTACGATTACGTATGCAGCGTCAAGGCTGTGACGCCGGGGTGCAAGTCGTCCGACGAGATTCTGGTGAAGAACGCACAGAACCTGCTGAAGACGGTGCTGCAGGGGGTGCATGCAGCGGAGACGGCCTGCATTAAGGTACTGCTCCCCACCAGGGGGATGTCATGTGGGGCTGCGTGAGCAGGTTCCATGGGGTACGTGGGGAGTTGTTGATCCTGCTTTGCTCAACCTGCAAAACGTACACAGAGAATATCAATATTAGGTTATTAGTGGGGTAATAT
>JAOPUA010000044.1:3809758-3821469 GCA_027122455.1 Trisopterus luscus
CCCGTTGGGAGAACCAGGCGGCATGATACGCCGGGGTCTCACCTTAACCCGGGTAAACAGCAAGAGACGGAACGCAGCCGGGACGGTGACACCCCCCCCCCCCCCCCAGCCAGACCACCCCTTGTGCTGGAACCTCGCTCTGGTGTGCTGGGGTGTTGACGGTTGGGGCAAAAGTGTCGAGTTCACTCCATCTTGGACATCTCATACTTGGTGGTCATGATCTCCTGAATAAAGAAAAATCACAAAAACGGATGACATCATTGTTTGCGAGAGTTGAGAAGCAAAAAGGAAACACAATCATACCTATTAACAATCCCATCACCAGCAGCTTTACTTTATTATAGCCTCGTAATGTCTCTGGGCATGGTCCCATCACACACAGCGGGGTTCCCTTTCCTGGTGCACTGGCTGTGGTTCAGCTTGGGTCTGGTTTGGTAACCTATTCCTGCTCTGTTTACCTGAACGCGTGAGTAATAATACGATTCATACCTCATCGGAATCCAGCAGAACCGGCAGAGCCCTGCAACGGACAGGAGAAACAATGGTTACCACAGGCTTGGGGTCTACCCGTGCTCTCGTGTAAGGAAAGGCTTTGCTGGGATTCAAGTCATATAAATAGGATGCTTACACATCTGTAAGGGAGCTCGGAATGTTATCCTCCACCCACTTCAGGTCTTCCTCCTGCGTGTGTCGAGCAAACATCAAGGAAAGAACAAGAGAGAAAGGTGAAACACTGCCCCCTGTTGGATTAGGCAGGAATGTGATCCACCCACAGCACTGCAGTTGTGAAGAGATTCAGACCGAGGATGACCACGTATCGGCAAGCATATACGACACGGCATAACACGATATAACAAAACAAATATGTGATGGGCCAATATCGTCGATATGAAAACTTGAGAAATGGTGTGGCTTTATAAATGTATTAACCTCTTCATAAATCCTCTACTGTGTCAGTTGAACATCTCAACGCTTTGACTCAGCGCATCCACGTAAATACTCAAAATCAACAGTTTCACATCATGCCCTGTCTGACTCCCCGATATCGGCACCAGCCCCTAAAATCCAGTAATGGTCGACCTCTAATTCCGACAAAAGATGAACAGCGTGAACTAGACTGAACGGTGGCGGTGTGGTGGTGAGGGGGTATGCTGACCGCGGTGGCGGGCGGGGGCTTGGCCGTTCCGTTCATCTCGTTCTTGGCCGCTCTCAACTTGATCCCCTCCGCTAGGAACCAGACCAGAGAACAGAGACGGGGGGACAGAAAACGTGAGTGCACATGTCGCACTACTTTAAGGAAACATATTTGAGGACGACGTGCTCCACGTACATAGGTTGGTCGAGGCGAGGAACTCCACCTCCTCGTCATCGTCCGAGTCGTCGATCAGGGGGGTGAAGGCGTACCTGGAGGGGGGGAGAACATCTGTCAAACACAAATCTTCACAGAAAACAGCACAACAGTCTCCTACTGCTCGTCTTTGGCTTTTAACCAGACAAATTATTAATGTTCATTTGGCTCTCTCTGCTAGTGAGCCGACCGCATAGACATACAGGCTTACAATCGCTAGGTTAAGCCATTCCGTGTACACAACAAAGATAGCTAGGATAAGATGCTACACAATGCCAAGTACTATTCGGCCTCTGCCACTATATGGCATAGGCCCCATTCCAGTCGGTGATCCTAGGCTACGTGTCATTCCCTCGCTCTCTCGCTCTCTCAACAGACTACCCTGTGTCTACTCTGTGCAGTCTATTAACACACCGGAGAAGAGTTTCCCGTCAGTACCTTTGGTTGTTGGCGGATGGTCGCCATAGGAACATGATGACCAGCAATATGATGGAGAACAGGAACCTCCAGAAGGCGTCTTCCACCCACAGCTCCATCCAGTCCTGTGGACAGTGGAGGGAGCTCAGGTCAGCCCAAACATCCTATTAGGATCCCTTTAAAGAGAGCTACGTGTATGCGTTTGTTAAGGTAAAGACCAACGTTTGACTGTATCTACTTACAGACTGACACTCTGCCAGTCTGAACTTCTTGGTTGTCCACACCATGAAAATAATGGAAGCTGTACAGAAGAAGAAAAAAAAAAAACACATTTTAGGTTAAAGTAAAGAAATATACAGCATACAGTAATAATTATCTCACCGGGGTTATAAATAAATTAACAAACACAATCTTGAATTGAACATTTGCCTCCCATTGGACCAATCCACAAAAGGTGCAAGTAAACAACGACTCCTTATAGGCCGGGATGGGAGGGCCGAAGGCGGGTGCCAGACAGACTGACCTATGACGGCGAAGATGAGCGTGTTGGTGAAGTGTCTGTAGAGGGACAGCTTCACAGGGTTCCTCCGCAGCTTCAGGGTCTTGATGGTTTGTGCCAGACTGACGAATATGTTCACGGCAGTCAAGGAGAACAACAGCAACGGCATATGCACACACTGAGGATGTATCCCTGATTACCTGCAGACCTGCTCCATCAGGATGTTCACGTTATACCAAATGGTCAGCCTATTATCAGACGGTATCTAGTGCAGGGCATAGTTCATATGATAACACCACAACTGGAGCTTTAAACTACATTATAGACAGTTAATCGCTGGTGACCTGAATGGATTAAGAGAGTGCATAGTCAGGGAGCCAGGGGGTGGATTGTCTGGGGTAGGGTATGGGATCAGAGCAGGTTTAAACATCTACACTGGGCTTTAGTGGGTCTACCCTGGACAGGACCAGCTGGGCTACCACTCAGAAATAAGCATGGCTCTCAAGCTGCCTCGCACTTATATCAATTCTTTCCTAGAACATACAGTGACCAAAACCACTTAACAATACAGTAAGGATTTGTTTAGAGATGCAATGGCAAATTTTGTTAATCCCTGCCAAATATGTCAACCTTGTAATTTGGTGTTATTTCAGTGACAGCCAAGTAGTTGTAGAGGTCCCACCCATTGTAAGGAATGGTAATAACAACCGCAGTATTTAGAATAAGAAGATGGCAGAGAGGTGGGAGGCAGAGGGGAGCCCGCTTGGAAGCTACACCAAAGGATATCCACCAGCTCAGAGAGGAGTCAAGCAGAGCCAGGGGGATGTTAGCCAGCAAGGCCAGGTCAGAGTCCTTAGCCTGGGGGTGAGGGGACGGGGGAGGAGATGGAGGGAGAGGTGACGTAAGGAAGGGACAGGGGGGAGCAGAGGGGGTGTGCAATGGAGCAAAAGGAGAATAGGAGAAAATCGGTCAGGAAATCCTGGATAGGAGGGTTTCAATGTGCGATGTCACCCACATTCCAAGCCACCATCTTGGTGCTTTTTTTTTTTTTTTTTTAAACCACCAGCTGTTTGGGTTATTCTCAAGTTGTTGCTCACAAGTTCCAAGATGGCAGCTTAACCTTTTTTTTGGTGGAACGTCCGTTCGCATGATTGAAACCCTCCCGTACTGAGGCAAAGACCCATGAGGCGATCAAAAAGGCAGAAACAAAACTTGGGAAGAATACACAGAAGCAATCACCAAGTTCACCAAGCTGAGAAGAAAGGGGAGGAGTTTTCTGGGATGCTATAACAGTAATAACAGACGAAGCATTGTGATGGACGAGGTTTCAGTTGGCCAAACAAGGGCCATGACAGCTTCACGTACTTTGGAAGGATATGAACCAGAGGAAACAGGAGTCAAACACAGCCAGGACAATCAGGGTAATGATAACTGTGCCGCTGTCTATGCCCTTTAGTGAGGGGAAACCCACACAACAAAAATGAAACACACTGTTCAACATCTGGACACACACTGCTCATAGTGATCAGCAAATGAAAAGACAAATGTCTCTCTATGACATCACTCACAATATCAACATTACCCACACAAGCCCCAGTCGATTTCAATAGGACCATCCTGTCTGTGGATTATCTAACAGGTTTAATCCACATTAATTACACTCAATACGACTGTTCCCCTCACCCCTGTGATCCGGAGCACTCCTTCGATGCTAGCGAAGGCAAAGTACAGCACCCCTAGCCCGACTACCCTGTGCATCACCGTCCCAAGTCGGGGCCTTGGGGGTAGAGGGAGAGAGAGGGAGAGGGAGGGAGAGAGAAAACTCATTACTGCTAGCATCCTTGGACGGGTGTGGTCTCACACCACATGCCAATCATCAGGCAATTAAAACATATGCTAGTGTTTGGGTCAATATTTAAAAGTGATATATATATATATTATTAACAATGCAAACTAACTTGATGATGCCATAGCCCAGGCTCACTATGATGACCAGCAGGCGAGCCAGAGTCCTCTTGAGGGCAGAGAGCAGCTCGGCAAAGATCAGCAGGCCTTGAGCTGGAGCAGCCAGCCACCAGAGGAGAAGACGACGGTGAGGGTCAGAAAGTTATGGAACTACTTTTAAAATCACTTCATGTTGAAGTAGAGTCTTGCCACAAAGTAGAAAAGGTCAAATGTGCAGTATAGCATGGTCAATGTGTACAATGCAATTCGTACAAGGCAAGGATCGTCTACGAAGTAAAACAAAGAGGCATAAGTTAAAATAAATCACACGCATATCAGTAATAATAAACACATAAACCAAAGTGGCAAAGGCCAACTAAAATATTAATATGTAGAAATGTCCAAGCTAGGGATCGACCGATATGGATTTTTTTAGGGCCAATACCGATTTCATTCCATCAGCCTTAGCCGATGACCGAACATGTATTGAACTGTCTGTAAATAATAGCGGGTAAAAATATTGGGGCAAAAAAAAAAAAATCTGCGAAAGAAAAAAATCGATCTACCGATATATCGGTTGATCAACCCCCCCCAGGATCCGAGACAGGAAGCTGGTGTATGTGAGGATCAGGGGGAGCGAGGATGGCGGGTATGCTCACATGCCGAGCCGACGGCGTTGGTGTTCTCGTACTCGGCGCAGAACACGGCCTTCTCCACCATGCCCAGGAAGATGACCCCAGCGATCCAGAACTGGATGCGCAGCAGGTCCTTCCAGTAGCAGGCGGCCCACATGAACCACAGCAGCGCGTACAGGATGTACGCGATGCACATCACCATGTAGAACTGGGAGAGGACGAGACAGGGTCACACTTCAGCTGGGTGGGGTCTACACTTCAGCTGCTGGCTAAACCCAATAGCGCTACGCTCCCGCTCCAGTGAGATGGGTAATGGGCCACCGTCTCCTCTTTGTCATCGCTGTAGTGAAGGTACGTATTAAAAGACCACTGAACATTCAATGGTTTGTCAATTGAGTCTCGATGAGGGCCGTATTCTTTAGACTAGATTCAGGTTGATCTTGAAATATCAGGAACCAATTTACGCAGTTGTCTTCTGAATACATGAGTATGTAATCACTGAATGTACTCACAATCATGAGAGGCCACTCGGTGACAGATATGAAGCCATGGGCTCCTTTCATGACGACGCTCACTGAAAAAGGAAAACAAGAGATAAAATATCTACAAATACAGAGAACAAACAAAGCCATCCAATCTGGCAAATGCCCTCACGTCAACATCAATGCATGCTGATACTTCCGGTTCCTACGCACTACGAATTACATGGATGTGTTTGGTCTCCTTAGGTTTACCCGTTAGATTCCATTTGACCTCTGGTTTGTTGGATTTGATTTTGACCACTAGCAGGTAGGGTCCGTCCTTCCATGTGGTGGTGACGACGTCATCCTTGGGCTTCACTGATTTGTTGACATTGACGATCTCCTCGGTGAGCCACCTGGTGTAGTTCTGATCCTGGAGGAGCACAAAGTACAATTCTTACCTCCGGACCCCCAAACCGACTTGAACCCAAAGCACCGTCCAGCTAAAACCTGAGACTGTGACAATCTGCCGATGAATAATGAGTTAGTAAAAATGGAGCTGTAGCTCAGTAGTCTGACATCCCATGAACAATTCACAAATACTTGAGAGTCTGGAACCTTTCGGTTTGTATTTGATTGTCAAGGTACATTATCAATGGACACAGAGCCTCTTGACGCAATCCCATCAGTGTGAGCCACCGTGGTTGTTTATGAAAACTCTGCTCCCATTGGATAAGATGGTTAAGATATGATACACTTCATTATCATTGGAGGGATATTTGTCTTTGACTCAAATGCTGTCACATATACCTCCTTTACATAAAATAAACAACTATACAAATGCAGACAATGCATACATATAGGACACATATCACACACACACACACACACACACACACACACACTATTACAACATGGGTCATGATCAGTATCTCAGTCAGAACTAAGCAGAAGAACCACAGTAGTAGTGCATTCATGACAAACAAAAGCAATGAGTGGGTCTTACTGGGGGTGCATTGGTGGCAGGGGGAGCTTGAGTGCGAGGCCCTGCCTTGGCTTTCTGAAATAGATAAAGAAGAAGCAGAATATATTTTTTGTGTTTTTGAAGACATAACATAGTCAAAATGTAAAATTCACTGTAAAAATGTCAGGGATTATGTCACCGAAACACAATTGAAGACAGAGCCTAAAAGACCTTGTTAAAATGCAAGACAGAGGAAGGAAAGACTCCTACCTTGAGCATGACGATGGTGTTCTGGCCCTTGTTACACACCAGGTTGGTGTGTACGTGTTCGATGTACTCGCCCACTCTCTGAGGGTTGGGGTCCAGGCTTTCCCCACGACTAAGAGGTACTCTTTCATACATCTCCTAGGGAGAGGAGCAGAACATTAGAACCTAGCCTTGCCTTCAGAACACCACAAAGGTTGGATTATGAAAAGAACATCTCTAATACAACAACTCTTTGAATGACTGAGAATTTAGGTTTTTGCTGTACTCACCTCGATATTTCTTAACTCATTCTGACAGGGGTAGAACTTTAAGTACCACTGAATGGTGAAGTTCATCAACTCCGGACAGCCAACGCCCACAACTAAAAACAATTACTATTGATGAGCATGCCGGTGCACAGTAATCTAGAAGTCAATCGCTGAATATGCAGCCGCTTAAATATGAATTGCATACCTTTTAACTGTATGTCCGTGTCTTTATACATGGCTTTCTTCAACAGCAACGGTCTTGAAGTCTATGACGGCAAGGAATGAATGTCAGCCTTGTATGGAAAACGTGTGCACCCAGAATAGGGCGATAACAGCGATCCAGGCAGGCTAATAGGCAGCTTACCTTACTCTGCAACCGGACACCAACATCGAGAGCAATCAGTGTAGGTAACCAGAACTTCTCAAATCTTGCATTATTGATAACAGTGATTGTTAGTTGATTGGCTATACGCTTTCGTTTTGACCAATTTCAGGTATTATCAAGTCGAATTCGACGAAATTACAGATTAAAGATAAACATAGGAACTGACGATCCATGTTTGAACTAGTTTAAAATAGGAGGCTCTCGCAGGAGTCAGCCAGCCAGTGCAAACAAGCGGCTCTTGTTTGAGTTCCTGTTGGCTTTCCTTGAAGCTTTCCCGCCGGCCCAACAACGACCTAGATTCTTCTTTCGCTCCTTTTTTTTTAGTAGTTCATGTGCAATATAGAACAGATCATATCAACATAACGTTGCAGCCCAGGCTCAATGTTTTTAGCGAGCTAGCCTAGCAGGCTAATGTCCTGGGCTAGCCTTGAAGTTATCTGTCACACAAATCCCACTTTGTGCTACTACTCACGTTGTCGAAGGTCATTTCCCATCGTCCCGGCTCGGGAGAGGCCGTCGCTCTATGGACATTACCTAATAAAAACGCTGAGAGGATTTGAATGAGCCATTGGTTGAAGATCACTCTTCGCAGGCAGTTCCACGTCCTCATCTTGACTGCTGTGGCACGGGGACGCGGAGCACTTCCGCATCGAGCCCCACTCCCGGAACCGGTCACGTCATCCGCGTCATCGGGTGGTGCTCTGGCCTGCGCGTGTTTGCATATGTAATTATTGTTATATTTTATTTTAATATTGCTAAGCGCAATATTCTAATAAAATACAAATTAAAGAGTTTGAATCTTCTGTTGTACCCCATTGGTCAACTGCACAATCTGCAGTTCTCCTGTACAAATATAAATAAAGGTTGAAATTAATTTCTTAGGCAAAAATTTATAGCCATTTTATGTAAATGTATTATATTATATTTAAGAAAGAAAAAGCTGTCCAATGTGACCAATGCTACCATATAGTATTGGCAGCTTTACCAATACGGTTTACCTTTATTTCGTTTTCTGTTTTAAATCAAACCCTTTCTTTCATGAAAACATTTTGGCACAACGCTATCACATTTTAAAGCATTTTTATTAAAAACGGCACCAACGATTTAAAAACGTATTATATTATGTTTTATATACACTTCCCCAAGCTTTCGCTCATTAACAAAATGCAGGGGAGATAAACCTAACTTCAATGTTTTTACACACTTATTGCACTGACTGGAGTGAAACCTGTTGATGGCAATGTGACAGTTCAGATATCACATGATATTTTACCTCCATACCTTTTGTTATGTTGATAAATAGTATAATATTTATTTTCTGGTGCAAAAAAACCCCATCAAAGCAGAAGATGAGTCCATCCTCTCTTAATGCTGCACAAACCAAAGCAAAGGCCTCTCATAGTCGTCTGTGGAGAAGTCTAGACATTGTTAACATAGAGAGAGCTCATTTTTAAATTAAAAACACCTATTGTAGACGCACAGGTTCTGCAAAGGGTCAATCAAATCGTTTACAACATTTTAGTGTAAGCTGCAAAATCTCAGGGTTATAAAATAAATATTCCAAGATTTTCACGACGAAGCGATGGTTCAGTAAAGTAAACTCTTTCACAGCTATATCAAAAGCTTATTAAAACATTTGGACATCCGAAACGTTGTCCCTAGTAACACTGGTGTGTAGGTATACCACGAAGAGGGCGTCATCGCCTTGCCTTATACGTCTCCAAATCAAAATCAACACACAACAACCGACTGCGAAATGTCCATGTGCTCCAAAAGTCCTCAGACACACACAACGCTGCTGCGCCTCGCAACCATGTTCTCCTTCCTCTGCCTCCGTCCTCAGAGCAGGGACGCTGTGTCACATGACCCGTGATCCACGCCCGCCCGCTCAGCGGCCGCACTTCCGTTCGCCGCCGCTCGCGCCAAACCGTCTCTCGGCAAAAGGGGCATTTCCACGGCAACGGTGTTGGCGGAGGGGGCGGATCTCGAAGAAGGGTCCGAGGGTGAGATGACCACAACGTAACGGTCGCCATCGGCGTCGCCGTCGTCATCGCGGTCGTCGGCGCCGTTGCCACGGTCGTCGTCGTGGTTGCATCCGTCCCGGCGGTCCGCCGAGCTCCCGTGGACGTCGGCGGTGACCACCGAGTGTCCCGACGGCCGGGCCCGGCGGGCGCGGGCCGCCCGCGGCCGGGGGCGCGGGGGGCGGGGGGGGGGGGGGNNNNACACACACAGACACACACACACAAGCACACACACACAAGCAGACACAGACACAAGCACACACAGACACACACACACAAGCACACACAGACACAAGCACACACAGACACACACACACATTGTCAGCTGTTTGTACGCATTTAAGGGGAAGGTTGCTGGTTTTGTGCTGGTTTGAAACAACAACTAAATATTTAATCAGGTGTGCCTTTGGTTTAGACGGCCACGGCGTTTTCGGGGCTTAAAAACAGAAAAATCCGAACATGTCGGATTTCACAGACTTTTGCCTCACCGTATGCACGCAGATTCCCCACCAAAAACGCTCGTCTAGACACGGAATGACAAGTGGGAACGCAACGCGATTTGCGTTCAGATCATTGTCGTGTAAAGCCTGCCTAAACCTCACTGCTCCCTACAAGCTGTCTGTGAAAGGCTGAATGTGATGCAATTAATGTGGAGCGCTTTGAATGGCCACAGGTTAGAAAAGCACCATATCAATGCAGACCTTTTACTTACGACAATCATTAAGTATTATGTATTTTATCGCCTGCCAAAAAACAAACCACTGGGATATATTATCCAAATCCAAATACTGTTGAAGGTGAGACAATCATTCTACTTTCCAAAAACCTACATCTTTAATGAACTGAACCGCTCGAGGCATGACGGACTCTTGTAAATGCTGAGGGCTTACAGGTCGTCTAGGCAGTCCACCGGCTGCTTCAGCCTGTGGCCCTCCAGCAGGTAGTCGTAGATCTCATGGTTCTGGACCCCGGGGTAGGGGGTCATGCCTCGGGTGGAAATCTCCCACATGGTGACCCCAAATGCCCACTGCATGACAGACGTTATACTTAACTTAGTGCTTCATATATATGTATATAACAAGAATGTATTCATAGGTTTCCTCTTCATCATAAGCACTGTTGGATATTATTGGGGAGTAGTGTATCTGTATTTATTTCATGCTTTTTTTGTGGCTGTAATGACAGTAGTTTCAGTTTTAAGATAGGGACATATAAATGTTGCACGATGAGGAAAGTCCCTCAATAATTTCAAAGAAGTAGAATATTTTGTACTGATCTTTGGATCATCACGATGTTGCAGAAAACACTCCCTTATTACCACATGAACTGAAGTCATGCAGCAGAACGTGTAAAAAGGGGACGTTGGTCTCCGCAGGAGGAAGCGCTCACCACATCGCTCTTTACGGTGAACACCCGGTCAGCGAGACTCTCCATCGCAATCCACTTCACCGGCATCTTGGCGATGCGACCCTGCCTGTAGTAGTCCCCGCTGTAGATCTTTTTAGACAAGCCGAAATCAGCCACGCACACCGACATATCGTCACGCAGCCTGTCAGGAGAATCAAGAATTACAGTTTGATCTGAATCTGGGAGTATATTAACACAAAATTATGTTAAAATCATGTAATTTGTTTTTTTGTGCTATTTCATGAAAATAAAGGGTCAATAGAGTTTGATTTCTGTGAATGACGTCATGACTAAATAATTACTCAATATCAGTCAATCTTAGCTTATGAAAGGAATTTTGTATCGGTGCGTCCCCAGTTTCAGTATTCACTCGGTCTGGTCCCTCTGGGAGACTCACATGCAGTTCCGTGCAGCCAGATCGCGGTGAAGGAAGTTGCGGCCGCTGAGGTAGTCCATCCCCGTGGCGATGTCAACCATGAACTTTAGCAGCGTCTGAGTGGGCAGGAACTGTGTGGAAGAAAGTACAAAAAACGTTAGTATCCTGAGCAGACAAAGAAAGATTAACATTTTTAACTAGGTTCATGGAAAATGTATTGCTTGTAAATAACAAAAAACAGAGAAATATGCTGATACTAATGCCGTCTTATTCACACCAACTACTCTTTTCACAAAAAGACACCTGCTCACCTACAATCCCCCAGCCCCTGGCATTGTCTTTAAATGGGTTAGGGTGGAGTCAGGTTAGCATCACAACACACACAGTCCTGCCTCAAGACATTAGATCAGAGCCACTGGGCTGCTGGGCTGTGAACTAAATTCAGTTTGTTAATGGGTGGACCCCAGTGGGTGATGGTGATGACGCTGATGGTGTTCTGACAGGCTGTAGGACGGCAGACTTTCCAGACCTAACGAGCCAAGCGGCTATGTCCTGGTTGTGTGAGACCAGTACAGCGGCTATGGTCTGGCTGTGTCAGACCAGTACAGTGGCTATGGTCTGGCTGTGTCAGACCAGTACAGTGGCTATGGTCAGGTTGTGTCAGACCAGTACAGCGGCTATGGTCTGGCTGTGTCAGACCAGTACAGTGGCTATGGTCTGGCTGTGTCAGACCAGTACA
>JAOPUA010000044.1:4903552-4916096 GCA_027122455.1 Trisopterus luscus
AGTACTGTAGTACAGGAGTACTATAGCACATCATCGCAGCAGTACTGTAGTACAGCACTATAGCAGTACTGTAGTACTGTGTTCTATATATTACTACAGTACTACAGTACTGCTATGAGGCTGTACTACAATATTGCTATGGTACTGTAGTATCGCTATGATATTATATATTAAGTGGAATACATTAAGATATTATATTATATCTGTGATACATTATGATATATTAGATCATAACTGGAATACATATTATTATATACAATAATACAATCTATACCTTTCATGCAAAGTTGCAATACAAGGTGCTTAACAGAGCAGTAGAAATACAGCAGTACAATTTTAACATAATAGTATAGCGAAAATCAATGATAAAATAAGTAAAACGATAGTAAATATTAAAAATAGAAATCAATGAAAACTAGAAATGGATTCAAGGGAATGCTGAGTGAAATAGGTATGTCTTTAGATTACTTTTGATATTATTGTCAGTGGAATGGTTGAATTGTTCTTTGAGCTGATAGGGTAAAGTCAAGTTAATTAACATCTCATGTCTCTGTTTATGTTTCAAGTTCACAAATGAGGATCAACAGTGTGACCCAGACCAGTCGAACATCCCTGGGTGGTTTACTAATCATCATACCGTGGTTCAGCTCGGCTCAATGAAAACATGACCTGTTTCACCTTCAGTCTGGGAGCAGCCTGGTCCACTCAGTGGTGGTTCTGCTCCAGTGTGATTCCGTCTTCCCTTGAAAAGCTATCTCCAGAATGCCCTCAGGGGGAAAGGTAGATGACATCCTCCCTGAATCACCTTTGTTTTGGCAGCTCTGCAGCCTCCGCCATAAAGCCCTTCAGCCCTGCTCCTCCATCTTCATATGACTCAACATCCAGTAATGCATGACGACACACAATCGACACTACTACTAGTAAAAAGTGGCATCGATTGCCATTAAATATAAAATGCGTATTCAATTACACTCAGCCACCCACCACACACACACACACACACACACACACGCACACAATCACACACACACACACACACACACACACACACACACACACACACACACATTGTCCAAGAACAGAGTGATGCTCAGGGTGGAACAAGGCAATTGCATACACACAGTTGCAGTTAAGGAGCAGTATAGAGAGACTATAGAACTAAATAACTTTGCACAACCTCTGTATAGAGTTCAGGTTTTGCAGCGTTTTAGTAGCGTAGAGAGAGAGAGAGAGAGAGGGAGGTAGAGAGAGAGAGAGAGAGAGAGCGGGGGAGAGATGTCTGCATGGTTGATGGGAGCGATAATGAAGTACAGAACATTATTTGGCTTGCAGCTCGTCGTCGACTATGGAAACCATCTGAAACACTTTGACGTAAAGTACAAACCAGAAGTGAGGACGTGGCCTGGCCCAGTGCCAGTCTGGTACAGCTCAGAGCTTGGGTATCTCAGGAGATTTTGTTCCACTTTGCTTCCTTAAATGATGATCTCTGGCCAGGGGCTTCACATCAACCACCTCCGCTTCCACTTCCAGACGAGGTGCAGCGTTGAAGCCTGACGGACCCACCCTAACGGCCCTACTCCAGCCCTGAGCCAGGGAGAGACACCTGAAGCCCGACCGACCTACCGGGGGGGGGGGGGGGGGGCGGCCGCCCCCCCACATGACTACCTCGCTTCTTAGGGGTTTTGTTACTAAAAGTGTACTTTGTACTTGTTTGGTTTCGTTTGTCAATCAACAGCTTGCCCCCTAGAGTACTAGATGGGAGAGTGTCACACACACACATGCACACACACACGCACACACGCACAAATGCACGTACACACGCACGCACACACACACACACTTTTTTCCGTTTACCTTCAGTTTAAAAGGTGTGTTTCGGGTTGTCACAACGGTCCTCTTTCAGCTCCCAGCGTGTCCATTCTTCATAACTGGTTGCTTCTGTTGCGCGTTGCCTACAGAGTCCAAACAGCATCTCATTTACCCTGAACGTGTTATCCTTCTCTCTCACGGGAGGCCCGCAGCCAAATCTGATCTCACATTCAACCGCCGCATCTGTCTTTTATGAGCAAATTTATTTTTCTAGCTCTCTATTTATGTATGGATTGTGTGTGTGTGTGTGTGTGTGTATCCATATGGGTTGGTTTGTGTGTAGATCATTGTGTAAAACTAGGGAGGTCTGAGTTAGTACATGTGTAGGAACCACACATTTTTCATTTTGCTTTGCCAATTTCTCGCTTCGGGGGCCAAAATATAACCAGGCGCCAGTTATGCTATCAATTTTCAAATTCCTCTATTTGATTGTTAAAACCAATGCCAACACCAGCTACAAAATGATCCAAGACAGATGTGTGAGATACATTAAGGGACGAGACAACGGTGTGAACACAGGCGCTTAAAAGGCTTCTTTTCCAGTGTTGTTTTTAGTTTGGTCTCTCTCTTTAGCCTCTCCATTTCCCACCTTTTGAGGGATGCCAGGGAAGCGCTTCTCTTTGCTGTCAGTGTACGGCCCTTTAGAGACTTCTCTGAGGTAACCTAAAGTAAGTGACATTTCCATCTTTAATCCCCCCCGGGAGTAATGTGCTCGTGGCAGGCTTTCAACCTCAATACCTGCCTGGGGACACACTCTTATAAATGAAGGTGGACATGTGTGGCATGGGTAATAAAGAGACAGGGTGCTTTTACGGAGAGATTAGGGTTTGTGGCCTATGATTTTAACGATAGGGGGGGTTTACGGGACAACGCCGTGTTTCAGAGTGAGCACGTTCACGTCTGCATGCCCCAGAGAGAGCCGAGGTAGCAGCATGTGTTGTTCTTTTAACTGTCGCCCGCGGCCACGAAGCTGTAAAGACTGACAGTGAGCTAGACCTGGGAAGAGAGCTCTCTGGAGTCAGAGGAGAGGTGCCTCGGAGACATGGAGCCTGCAGTCGCACTCAAAGGCAAAGAAACTGTGTCAATGTGTGAAAGAGTTGCCGTCCGACAAGAGTGTGTCTGTCGGAGTGGACCTTCTCAGACATGTTTTGTTTCGAGTCAGACCTTTGAACATCAAAGGTACTTGTGTTGAGCACATGGGGATCCTTGTTTAGGGGTTGTTGTCACGGGAAATAACTGTTATGGACAAGCTAGGCGTGTCTTAGTGCCGTCATTCCCAATTAGATGTTTAACTCTTGTTTATATCCGGCTGAAAGAATACAGCCTGCCGTACAGCTCCCTTGTTGTTGTTGTCGAAAGTACAACCAGACAGACCAGACATTTCAGACTCGCGCAGTTGCATTGGCCTGCAGCATCGATCCACAGTGTTTCCGTGTCATATTGAGAACTGCATTGGGTCTGAAGGAGGCGGACTTCCTCTGCCTCCCTAGTTATGCTGCTCTGAGACGTATTAAGGACATTTCTTCATTGTGACTCTTGTGCTTTGGCGGATGCTCCGAGTCCCCCGTACACCGAAGCAGTACCTGGCTCTGGGTGGGACACCAGGGGTGTGAGGGGGCGGGCAGGTGGGCGGGCGAGGAGGCGGTGTAGGGGATGGGGGGCGCTGGTTCATCATCGGGTGAGCTGCAGGTCGCCCTGTGGCGCATTCCTTTCGGCTGCGCGCAGCCAAAACACTTGACGGAAAGTGAAAGTGAGGCGTGCTGAGCTTTCACCAGAGCGACGCTCTGTCCTCCTGCGATCAGCGCTCCCGCTCACCTCTTGTTTTTCTCTTCTCTCTCTTGTCTCTCATTATATTTGTTGCCCTCTCTCCGCCGCCCACGGTCCTACATGCAGGGACAGGAGGGCTTCACCTCCACCTTTGGCCCCCGTTAGGTTCCACTCCCAGCGATGGTCGGCCGTTAAACTCCTACTTCACACTTGCCGGTCAACGAGAGACACCCCCCCCCCCACCCCAGATTAGAATTGTGACCTCCTACGTTGAACTGCGGCCAATTAGCACCTCTTACCGTTTTATCCCTTCTCTTGGTACTTTCTCCCCTTCTCCCAAAAAAAGGGCTGTGATTTGGAACACAACTGTTTCCCCCCCCTGCTGTTTTAGAACTCGCCGCTAATGTGAGCCGGAAGCTACAGCGTGTTTACCCCTGTTGCTGTCGGCTGACGAATGGCAGTGATGACAGATGTGTGTGCATCCTTTACGGTCAGACCAAGACACTTATCGTAGCTCCAGTGACACCTCTCCACAAGCAGCTGTGTCTGGTTCTGTGAATGCTATTCGTCAACAGAGGACCAAACTAAAAGGCATTTTTCGCCTGTCCCTCTTGTCAGTGATGTTGAATTTAAATCTTCTTTGACTTGATTTATTTCGTTGGGCCAATGTTTGTTTAGGAAATCTCCCTGAAGACTAATTGGGGGGGCCACAAGGTCATTGTTTACCTAAAAAACAATCTACACATGATTATTGATTATGCATCTGACCCCTGACAACAACAACTCTATTTTTCTCTCTCTAACCCCAAGCTAACCTCATGCAGACAGGCATTATTCCAGGGCCACTGACCGCTTCCCGAATCCATTTGAGCTGATAAAGAACAAACTACTGACTCTTTAGAGAATAGCAGAATGCTTTCCTCTTATTGGTCGTCAAGAAGCTGTGCTTCACAAATCATATTTTCAAAGATATGGTTTTAATTAAGGATTACATTCACCGTCCATCTATTAATAGGTTATTGAAGACATATTTAGTATATCAACATATTATGCAAAAATAACATCAATCAAAATTTTCAAGGCAGTAAACCACTCCCAGGACTAATTTGACCCGACACATGACCAATTAACCACTGATGGGACGCAGGGCAACCACACCAAGAGTGGCCACTCGGACCCTCCTGAGCTGGAAAACAAACAGCGGGTTCATCAGGGCTGACCGTCGGCCACCATAACCAGTGGGCTTAACTTGGATCACTGGGAGGCTGAGGCGCCTCCCTTCACCCACCCACCCAGACAATGCAGAATGACCTTTGGGAAGAGGTATGTGGACGACGCTGTGGAGAGGATCAGAGCAGCGCTGGTGGTGGATGGGGTTTCCAACTCGCATGCACGCACGCACAAACACAATTAGTTCATATTATTCTTTAAAATTATTATTAGGGCTTCTTTGGGTGTCTTGAAAAGGGCCATATAAATGCAATGAAATATTGAGCATCAGCTTCTTAGCTATGGAGGTGTTCCTGAGCCATACACTCTACCCTAACCGGCTGGATGTGGCCCTGCATGTTTGGGTTTCCATTAGTGTGTGAATGTATGTACAAATGGGTCGATGTGTGGCGTTAATTGTAAAGTGTTTCAAGAGTCCACAGCGCAGGCTATACAACTGTAGTGCATTTAACACAAAAACATAGAACTGCACAATCAACCGATGGCAGGGAGGAGAACCACCCCATCGGATCGGAGAAAAATACTCACCTGTCAGAGAATAACATACCAGCCACGCTTCCGTAGGTCTCCTGACATGCAGAAACAAGGCCGGATGCCATCCTAAATATCCAAATATCTCAAACCTCAAATACCACCCTTAAAGGGCTGCCAGCCAACAGCAGGTGCCCCCGTCTTGCCGCTTGTGAGCAGACTGAGCAGCAGATTACATCAGCTGGCAGCACACGTCATTTTGTCACTTGACACTTTTGCCACTTTGGCATGCGTGCGCTCTGCTGTTGAAAAGACGAGGAGCTCGAGGCTGAGGCCGTCACTTCCAGCTATCCCACCCTAGTCCTTCCGTACGGACCTCTTCTCACCAGGTATTTCAGCCCGGTCCTTCTTTAGGGATCAGACATGTATCTGACTTGTTGAGACACAGTTTTTTTCACAGCCACGTTTTTTGTGCCATGTTTAGAAGTGGGTATAGAAAAGTTAGCGTAGTAGATATAATTGAAAGCAATTACCCCACCTTGGCATTGCCTATAGACCGCAGAACACATCAGGTGCAGACTTCATGAGCAGCGGAGCGATCGGGACGGATCAGAACATGCTGATGTGCAGCTGTGTAATGCTGCCTGTCTTTACAATGTCATTATCGTTCCAGCGCCCATTACATCAAATAGACATCGTATTTTATAACGATATATTTTCCTCACATGGTTAGGCTAAGAGCTTCGACTTGAGAGTTATGTCAAAGAACCCTTCTGTTGTTTTATCTCTTTGCATTAGAGACTTTAATGTTTACTTTGGACTTTAATATACAGCCAAGAAAATTAAGTTGTGCGTTTTATTGCAACTTTTATTGCAACCAAAAATAATATACGAGTTTCCTGTTTCCAGAAACCTCGACTGCAACATTAGTTACAGTGGTCTTAAATCTCATTCAAAATCAGTTCAACCTAAACGTGATGATGATGATGATGATGAGTAGGAACTCATCATCATCATCATCATCATTATCATCATCATCCTCCCACAGGAAGAGGGAGTCACCTCCGTGTGTGAGAGCATACACCAGGGCTTAGCCTTGTCTTTATATTGTTCCCTGTTGCCTTCTTTTATCTCACCCAAAAAGACATAAACGGTTTTAATTGCGGGAGACATGGTACACATGTCTTCGGGAGGAGCCCGGGCCGGGATGGCGAACACATGTGTTCCAAGGGGGACATCAAAGCGAGCTGACGCCATGGTGCAGGCACACACACTGCAGAGCGCTCCTATCAGGATGATGTCAAAGAGCGGGGCCATCCTGGCCAGGTGCCCAGACCCTGTCCCCGGCATCCCCTTCATCTCCGGAGCATCAGTGTCTCACCGCACACACAGACACACACACACAGACACACTCGCGCGCGCACACGCACACACGCACAGGTACACACGTACGTACACACATACATACGTACACACGCACGTACACAAGTACACGTACGTACACACATACGTGCACACGCATGCATCAGTATGTACACGTACACACACACACACACACACACACACGTACATACAGACACACAGACACATACGTACACACTCACACAGACTTTTGGTGTACCACTGAATTGTCGTCCAGACCTTATGCAGACCACTTACAAACTAAACTAACTAAAATAGCTAAATGCACTTGCTGTGGCTCAGCCACACATCGCGAGTAAAAGGAGTGCCTACGGCCCCTTTACTCAACGTTATTACTGCAAGGCCATGGCCAGTGGGAAACAGGGGAAATAAACAGTCGACAACGCTGTTTATGCTCCCAGATTGATTATTTGGCAAACAAATTAAATCACATATCAATGGAAAACGTACCTAATCGAAAACATATGATGTAATGTCAAAGGTGGACACTGTCTGAAACAAGCTATAATATCATTTACACTAAACAATATTCGTCATGTATTTATTTGAATATTAATTTTCTTTTTATTGTACATTTGTCAATTTCAAGATTAAAATCGCACGTCCCACCTGCAGTACCCACTCATACCACAGGTTGAAGCACACTTGGCTAGTAAGACACAAGGGCTCTGGATCGGAGCGAAACGCCTCGGAAAAGAATGATGTATTTCCTTCTATTTTCCTGTTGCCATGGAAAGTAGGTGTCGTAAGATGGCCCTGCATCACAAGACGTCCCCTTGCCCCCACACTCTTCTAGGCAGACAGAGGACTCCTTATCCCCGTCGTTCCACCCAGTGCTTCACCTTACTGGGGGAGGCTACGGGTGAGGCTGACACTGGTTTCCTGAAGGTGTTTCAGTATGTCTTGGGCTAATTCGCACAGAACCTCTTTAACAACGGTGCAAAGGTCACAAAAGACCATGAACACAATTACAATGTCATGGTAAAGAACACAATTACAATGTCATGGTAAAGAACACAATGTCATGTCAGGTCAGAGGGTTGAGAGTAGATGCTCAGTGCACGTCCATAACGGCTAGCCGGTTAAAAAGGGGAAAAGAGATAATCCAAGGTGACGCTGAATACGGGAAGTATCATGGAAACTATTTATAACGCCACGCCCTCTGAGAATCCTGTTCCAAGCGCCTCTGTAATTACTGATAAGCATTCGTTCGTTCGTGCATGGTAATTGGCTAGTGTCCGTGCCCGTCGGTCATAGGATCTGTGGCCCGAAACAACCCTGTGTTTAGAAACCTCTATTAAAAATGGAATCTGTGCGGCCTTCCAGACATTTTCTATTCCCACCATGAAAAAGAATTTAGTAAATATAACTGCTGTTGATTCTGGAAAGGTGTTTCAACCGAATGAGCGGGGATTGGACTGTACAAATGGCTCTGTCCACTGTCAACTGGCAACACAATTGGGCTTGGCTATAGCCACCACAGTAAGATGATGTTGTGGGTCTATATCAGACTGCTACCCTGGGAATTCTTAAAGAATAAGTCAGAATCCTTCACCCACTGTCTAAGTCCCAGTCATGCAGTGCAGTCATTGTGGATTTGTGTCTGCTCTAGTTTCTTGTATATGTTGCCTTTGTAAAAAAAACATTGCAGCCCAAAATAGGCTCTGTGGTGAACACATCTTTACATTTCAGTGGTGATAAATACTTTTTAAATCTTTAGCACCCACCTGTTCTGTAAAGCCCACTCAAATACTCACATAACTTAAACACAGAATACAGCGTGGCAGGTTTTTTAACAGTGAAACCTGTCCATGCCAGATGTGCTACAGCTGAGTGGTGAACAAGGGTGTGACCCCTTTCTCTACAAGTTATCCAGCAACGAAAGAGGGTGCTCTCTTAAGTCTGACCTGACTTAAGTTATATCATCTTAGGACCAGGAAAACAACTGAAATGAAAATTAAACAATAGAAACAGACTTGATACACTTTGATCAAGACATTTCTTTTAAAGCAGGAAAGAAAGAAATGCGTTGTCATGCATCTATTGGTCGGATAAACAATAGGATTAACTCACGGCCCTGTCAAGATAAACAGCTAGCACATCTTATGAGTGTTTCTGTGACAGGTGAACTGACCAGCGATCTGTCTCCCTAATCCACTCTGACAGATCCACGTTAAAAGTGGTCAGCTGCTGTGGCCATCTCCCAGTTCCTCGTTAATGCGCCCAAACAGGCCATGCTTCGAGGATCATCGAGTGGACTGGAGGTGTCATCTTTAGGCCCAGCTTACAGTCATGTCGGTGGAGGAGGGGAGGATTTCTGGACTGCTAAGCCTTCCCCACAGCCCCCCTACCTCACCGCCCCCCAGCCCTCGGTCACACCCAGGCCGAGCCAGTGACCTGGGAGGGCGTCGGGACAGCTGAGAATCATCTTCACCAGGGTCATGCTCCTTAAAGGGATAAGAAAAGCTGGTTTGATCCTTTTTGACAGTTTCTAACTTGTTGACTGCCTTCCACCGTGGGCTTAGTGTCACCGTTGGGCCAGCCGGAGGGGTAGGTGGGCTCTTCCTTTCAGAGATGAGAGATCTGGGATGGGTTAAGGCAACCTCAGCTCTTGGCTTCCCCCACTCCAAGCCTCCTCCGCAAGGCGTAAGGACAATTTCCTGTGTCCAGTGTGGACACGTAGGCTGTTCCCGCCGTGCCCAGCAGAGCTACAGGCCAGACCAGGGCTTCCTTCCTCTGGGAAGCCTCTGGTCAGAACCACAGTCCACAGCCGTCCGTCCAGCCAAACCAGGGTGCAACCAGAGAGTTCTCTCAGGGGGCAAAGGATCCTAGAGGATGCACATACTTGAATGGGTTTGTCTTTTGACTGTGAAGCTATGCCTTCAATTAGGAAATGTGGTTCAATAAGAATAATCAGCAGAAGAAGGATTAGACTTCGGAGCATCTCTCTGGAAACCAAGAGTGCTTCACCAGAACTACAAAGTAAAAAGTCACCACAATTAGTTTTTCTCTTGGGTAAATACTTCATTGTTTTTTGCCGTTGCAGGTCAATGTCTCTTTAAACTTTGGCTATTTATTTTGCACGGAAGTTGCTCTGTAATCCGTCCAAGTCTCACTGTGTGGAGAACATGGCTAGCCAGCCCCGCAGGGACAGTGTTGTACAGTACTCCGTCCTAAATGTGGCCGTTCTTACATAAGCTACCTGCTAAAACCAACAGGCCCCGTGTGGAAACGGCGACTCAGTCGGCCTGCCTAAATAAATGTTTGCATGTGGTTCTCTGCCAAAGAAATTAAGCTACAAAACCAATCCGGCGTCTCTGCATACAGAGCCTTTGTCCGCTCGCGTTTGAGGGCGCTCGTACCAAACCATATCACTATTATTTCCTCACGGGAGTTTACTTTTGAGCGGTACGACGCCTAAGCTGTTTAACACAATGGGCCAGCTTCACCGAGACACAAACACATCTGCAAGCCACTCAAGGCCCACAATGAATGCACTAGGTTTATTTTTGCGTGGTTTACTTAATTGGGCGGAACTCAATTGCAGGCTCTCGCCTGCAAAGCCTTTGTCACGCATCGGGTATTACGTTTTCCGATATTGTTAACCGGAGCTGATTATTCCTTGTGCAGCGGAGGAGGCTACTCTAGCGGGCTTGGCCTGTCAAGAGTGGGAAGTGCTGTGGTGTTAGCAGAAAAAAGTGAAACACAGACGGGCCTTTGTACCGTCGGTTAAGTACTTGTATGAACTGTGGTCGACACTGATGAGTTTCAGCAGCCCTTTCCTCGCCCTGAGACTTTCTTCCACCTCAGAGCCACATTGTCGGGCCACTGGATCTGCGTTGGCAGACCCGGGCCCCTGCGGTAAGACACTTGCTTCTTGTTTCAGAATCCTATCCTTCATCACTGATCCTCACACTGATCCCCAAGCGCCCTGGCGTAGAGACGAACACACAAGCAACTCTCCAACACACGACACATGTTGTCATTACCTCAGTCTCCCCACAGCTGGGTCCGGCTGCAGGCCGCCTCTCCTCCGACCGGAGGTGTGAACATGGTGTCTGCGGGGGGGTGGCAGTTTACTGGCCTGTGTTGCTGGAATGGTGCCATCCTCAGGTGCGAACCAGCTGCTTGGTTGCTCTTTGTTGAAAGGAAAACATCTTTGCGATTGGCTCCAATCACATAAGATGTGCAGCGAAAGTAAGCATATTTGACTTAAGATGTGTGCAGCACTGCTTGTGCGCGCGCGCGTACACACACACACACACACACACACACACACACACACACACACAAATTGGGGATGGAAATTTAAAAAGCGCTGTGTAGCGTTCACACAAGCAGTGCCTGTATGCCGACTGCTTCTAAGTGACAGCCAAGAGAGAGGGCTGCTGTGTCGGGCCGCTGGCAAGGCCGTGCCATAAGGGGAACCTATGTGGGGGACTCCTGACCTGCTGTATCTCCTCCCTGAAGAGGGGCTTTGTCGCCCCTCAGACAGCCCCCAGCACACACCTCCATAATGGTATCCGTGTCTGTGGTTTTCCACTGGGAGAACTGTAAGCCTTTAACCCCCTGTCCCCTAGACTCCTGGAGAGAGAGAGAGAGAGAGAGAGAGAGAGAAGCTGGGACAGAGAGAGAGAGAGAGGCTGGGACAGAGAGAGAGAGAGAGGCTGGGACAGAGAGTGAGAGCGAGAGCGAGAGCGAGAGCTAGAGACCGAGTGACAGACAGAGAGACACTGAGTGAGAGAGAGAGAGGAGAGATAGACTGACAGACAGAAGAGAGACTAAGTGAGACAGAGAAACAGAGAGAGACAGAGAGACAGAGACAGAGAGAGCTAGATGGAATCAGAGGCGGAGAAACAGGGATAGACTGATGGAGAAAGAGACACGATGAGAGACAGACAGAGAGAGAGGGGCCCCAGAAGGATGAGAGTGAGCGGGTAAACGAGAGACGTAATCACCACAAGCCTAATGATACAGTGGGCTAGTGTGGCCGTACTGTTATTTCCACGCTTTGCGCCAGTGTGCCAAAGCACACAAAGCAGGGGTTTAGGTTAATCAGTGCAACCACTAACCCAGAAGCGGCTCACACCTCCCCATTGTGTATTGCACAGAGGGGACTGTATTGGCAGTGTATTTTGCTTGGCCGGCACCAAAGCCATAAAAAAAAAAGCTAATGATACCATTGATGAGTCTGAATCAACAGTCATTAAAAGGGCTCCACTACTTAGCACCTGTAGAAGGCAGGATTTCCCCCACTCCACCCTTCAGCGTCTCCACTTGGCTACGGCAAAGAGCCAGAGGCTGCTGTCAGACCAGGTGACATGGCAGGATGCTCGCCACAGCCCTCAAGCGGTCCTCTGGCTTGGTCCTGAGCAGCGGACCTTCCCAACACTCCAAGATTATGTTTACTTCTGAACATTAGATCTATACCCTGTGTAATTTGTTGGATGAACATTGCCGATCGAAGTATGCATCGATTGGTGCAGAGTGGTATTAAAGTATAGCATTATAGTACCTCTGTAGGGTAAGTCACAGTAGAAGGTCTGTCTCTGTATCACAGTGTCCTGGATAATATAAGCCAGCACCTAAACCACCACAGCTGTGCCACGAATCCCTCAAACTCTCTCCACAAATCTCTGGCTGTACGGAGACATGACTGGGAGCCAGGGGGAGACGGGGGGGAGTCAGGGGCCATGAGCCAGGGGGACCATACGTTTTATGAGACACACTGAAGGCATTAGACAGGGAGGTCAAGCTGCTGACTGAAGTGAGTAAAGAGTCATGT
>JAOPUA010000044.1:4965020-4978839 GCA_027122455.1 Trisopterus luscus
TGTGTGTGTGTGTGTGTGTGTGTGTGTGTGTGTGTGTGTGTGTGTGTGTGTGTGTGTGTGTGTGTGTGTGTCTTACCAGAGTCATAGGTGGGTGCCTTCATGTCACCTTGGTTCAGCTCCGTCCCATACTTTAACTTGTGGTATTTCGCCCTGAGGGAGAGGAGTGAGCGAGATAGATAAGAGATAGGAGAGAGAATGTTTCATTTAAATGGTGTCATGTAAGGCTGCGAAGGCTGAAGACACACGATATGATGCAGAAAATGCACTTGGAACCATCATGTTCACGCCAACAAGATATTACTCACAGAAGGTGGCTGTGGCGGTTTGCAACTCTACGCATCCTGGGACATAGATTAACTGAAGTGATTCATCTGATAGAGGCACTTGTAGCACCACACAAACCTCAGGAATACCTTCTTTAATATCATTTCTTGACCCTGGCCCCCTAACAGTTGAAGAGAGGTCTGAGAGTTAAAATGAGGAGCCATAATGGAAACACAATTCACACTGTGCCATCAAACGGAAATTAAGAAAATTTGTAGACGTAAAAAAGGTCAACACTAAGCATTAACCGCCAGATCCAATTCTCTCAGAAGCCCTCGAAGACATGACCTGTTGCTACGCAACCGGTGAAAGCAGGGATCACTCAAGCGGGAGGTGTTTCTTCAGGGGCGGGGCCTGAGCGCATCGGAGAAGAAAGAGGGTGCACAGAGGGGCATTCCACGCATAGCGCCGCGCGTTACGATGGGGTTCCCAAGGAGGAAGAGGTGGAGATCGTGATGACAGACACACAGACGGACAACCGCCACGTGGCGGACGGCTAATCTCGCCGCGTTACCGTGGGAACTACTTAACCAGTTCACCTCCTCACCTTACTCAATGTGGTCAGAGGAGAGCACAGCCGTGCGTTGTCGTTTTATGACTCTACGCTCTGATTTCAAAAGGTTACACATGACCACACCACTGATCTGATCCATTTCTACTTCTACATTTACCCACAAGCTCACACTTTGGTATCAGTTTGAAATATAATAAATAAAGATAAAGATTCCTGTGATCAACAAACAACGACAACAATATTGCTGGATGGCTAAGCCAACAAATATTGATGCATATAGTATACAGGACTGCCGTCCTGTATACTTTCACCCTAGAAAATGGTGACATAACAAGCATAGCAGTGACATGTGCAGCACTCAAATTACTGGAGGAAACGGCGAACCTTGCACCTTGTCATTTAGCGCCAGTAGATTCTTCGAGTTCCCCTGCAAGACGTTTTTACTGTTTGTAGTACCCACAACAACATAACAAAAGGTAGGGTCAGGAGGACTCCTATTACACCACATTAGTCATGTGGTTACGAACACACCTGTGTGTGTGTGATACCTTATTGACCAGTGTTGTACATAAGTGATACGCGATGCCGTTACAGGCCTTCCTTTCGCCGTGTCCCCCACTGTTAAAGCCTCTCTCTCTCTTTCCCATAACAAAGGCCGAGGATGAAAGAGAAGAGGCAGTGACATCATCTCTGTGTCCCTGCTCCGGGGTGCAACCATGTGCTGCGTTACGCAGACAGGAAATGAGAACGTGCCACGCTCAAGCAGCTGCTCTTGGGACCTGGTTCTGAGTGGTCTGGAGAGAGAGGCTTGTGAGCAGGAGGAGGAAAACACTAAACTAACAACAAGAAAGAAAAATACAAACGGGGACATGGGGGGGATATGGGGGGGGGGAAGATGGCTGCCGCGTTGACCTTGATCGCGGGTCTCGTAGTAAACATTTTAGCAGCACAGCTTTCTATCCCCTGCACCTCATCCACAAGGACAACGCAGAGTCATCAGAACGGGCAGACTCCTCTGCAGACACATGACACCAGCAACAGCTCTTGGGAATCCCTGTGCTGCCAAACGCCACTTTACCACGCCAACTGACCACGTACGCCACCAAACCAGCAGCCAGCCTCTTCGGTTGATCAAATGAACAGCACACGCAGCATCCCCTCCCCCCGGCCCTTATCATCTGTATACAACAGCCGCGACCAAACAGAGTGTTCTAGGGAGGAGATGGTCTGTGCGTATAGTGCCGTTTAGCTCCGCTGATTACACCATTATGGCCCGTGTCCACAGAGCGTGATGTGCCGGGATGCAGCGTATGTGCACTGAAGAAAAAAAAACACAGCTGCATCCCGGTGCTTTGTTTACTGTTTCTATGACAACTTAGCCACGTGAGCACCGTAGCCGCAAGCTGAACTGTGTAGTGGTAACTTTCTTACGCATCGAGGAAGCAGCGTATGCAGACACAAACATCCCGGTTTTGATTTGTGAAAGCAACTGACTGTAGAGACATAAATTTATATGCGACAACAGACACCTTTCCGAAATTAAATGTTCGCTTGACCGTAGGCATAATCTTTGATTGGGTAAAGGGACGAAGCAACCGTGACGAATGGGGAAAACACTCTGGGGAAAACGGGAGCTTTCTGTCCGTCACATCCCCTCTCCTCATTGGACACAACTAAAGGCAGACGCAGGCGCTCTGAAAAAGACGTCACGCGGACAGGGGTCCTCAGAATCCTGCTGTGCAGCGTGTATTCCTTCCACGCTTCAAATATACTCTTCACCCATTTTGAAAGCTCACAGTAGAAGACATTGGAGGACGGGGGATGGTGGACGGGGGACGGGGGACGGGAGGGCGGGGGCTGGTTCCCAGGAGGGGGCACTCACCTCTCCTGCTTCAGGGCAAACTCCAGCATCTTGATCCGCCTCACCAGGTCCTTCTTCAGGTTCTCCTGGCCCTTCCTTTCCCCCTGCAGGAAGGCGATCTGGGCCTGCCAACACAGAAACATCACTTCTTATAGCAGCGCTGCTGCACACAGTCTGGGGGAGCGCGAGATAATCGGCTCCTAAGCCGGCGCAGAGCAGACGGCACGTGTGCGTCTTGAGGGGTTTGTTGGCTGGCTAGGTGAAGATAACTAGGCCTGCGTAAGGCGTCTGAAGGAATGAAGGGGTAGGGGGTATCAAACTGGAATAGGAGTTTAGCAAATCAATATGCAGCGCGATGAGACGAAGAAATGTTTTTAAAGTCTGCAGGCTTCTATTTTAATCTGAATTCTCCCCACACACACACCCACCAACTCGTGTACCATGTTAGTGTATATGTATATTCTACTAACCACATTCCCTTTGCAGTAACAGCCAATCTTGAGTCATCGTTACAACACACTGTGGTTTAAGTTGTCCAGTCGTCCAACGGTTAGACGCACGTACGCAATGACGTTATGCAAGTGCTTTTACTACATAGTTGAGGAGGGTAACCTTTTAAGCGGAACTATGCAAAGATACCAAAAACGACACCACGGTTCTTTGAGTTCTACGGTTCTTCTACTTTTGAGTGTCCCTCCCTCTCTTGTCTACTAATTTCTGATGCAAGCAAATCCTTTTAGATACAGATTTTATTTCCCCTCCTCTCAGGGAGCAAAATCTGTCTGATAGTCATTTGTTTAATAACGTTACCGTAATGCGTTAAACTTAAGCCTTCTTTATGACTTCTGACATTTTACACACTTATTACATTAGCATATGCCGTTTTATTTATTGCACAAATTAATAACACAGCAAAAACAAGGTGAAAGCCGCCAAATGATTCGCAAGCTGTCATCTGTGTTCATGGGAAGACGTAAACCCTTATTCGTACCATATGAAATACATTTGCACAATAATATGATTCTAGTACTTAATCCTGCACACATGGCACTTTCTCTGTGTCTCAATAGTACTCCTACCAATACCATCTGTTTTGTATCCATTAGTGTTTTCTGGTTTTATCCTTGTATCATTTGCACGAGTTACATAAGGATCTGTAATGTCTGTGCAACATCCATCATGCCCTGCTGAACTGAACTGAACTGTGGTGGATATGCTGGTTCATGGAGGCTGTGAACATCATTTCCGGTTATTCTGTGTTAGCGTGTTGTCACTGCAGCACCATAACAGCCAGACAATGAGAGCAGTGTTGGGTAGTGGAGCCATCCCCGGGCTGCTACTGCCCCAGGAGGCACAGAACTCGCTGTTAGAGCTGCATCATCTAATGAGGATTATGGCCATTGTCATATAAACTATTGACTTCAAGTATACAAATCAAGGGTTCCCAAGTGATGTCTTAGATTTAGCCTCTTTCTTTATATTTTCTATTTCTTTTTAAGAATCCAGGAAAAAATATCTCAGTGACATAATTGCTTGCCACTATGCAGGAGGTTGTGGTGGTGGGCGAGCCCCTCTGCAGAGTCAAAATAGCAACAACAAACGACCTTCAGTTAACAAACCAAATTTAATAATGTATAAATCTAGATCCGGATAGCATAGAACTGGGCTGTAAATCCGACCAAACAACCCCAACGCACAATGATTCAGTTAAGTGCTTTGCTATACAAGATGCTGACCCTAACCGCAATATCTCCAGGCTCTAAATCATGGATTCATACCAATTACATTTCTAAAATCACGTTAAGCATGCAGTCCACAGAGGAAGGCAGCACACTGCAATGTGCTCTGCATTGCCATATTGAAAATGGTCTTGACGATCATGTCAATCAATACCAGATAAAAACAGACGGCTCAAGATGGTAAGATATATAATACACTGAATAACAAACAGTTATCTAACATATTATACAACATAGTGAACACAAGTATGCAACTTCCTCTGATAGAGAAACAGATCTCTCTTCATTGAGAAAAACAACCAGCAGACTGGATGGAGACCGCAGTATACCAGGAGAAACGCGTAGACAGTGAATACTACTGGGTACTACTGGGAAGGCGGACTACAGGGACAACTCCTACAGGCAGATATGGGGCAGACACCTACACATACAGCACAGGAAGCACATAAGGAAATATGTCACTGTTTTGGAGAGGCCAGACTGTGTGCTGGCCCAAAATATCACAATGACAAAAATGGCTCTGATCCAAGAATGAGTGGGGCCGTTCCAGAAAGGTGCCAATTAGGCTAATAGCTTCTTTAGTAGCGAACTTGTGAGGGAATAAAAAGGTGACTGCCTGTTTATCTGGTGTCTGCCATGCCAAGTCTCTCAAACTTGGCATAGCTGAAGGTCCTTTTTATCAAGACTTAAGATAGGAAGTTAAAACGCCTTGTTATTCTTTCTGATACAGATGTTCCGATTCAATTTTTTCCTATATACTCTATATGCCGATACAGCATCTAGCATCTATCTATAGCAATCTAGTCGGTCGACTTACTGTAAAAAAAATGTATTTCTCATCTGTAATAATAATCAATTTGTATCCTTGTATCCATGTTTTTCCGACATGGTAGCTCAAGGCACATAGGTTGGAGATGACGCTTTTCCCATTCTGACTTTACAACTCTGATTCATAACGACCGCAGCATAACACTGCACATGTTTGTGATGTCCTTTGTCATCGGATTGGCACGTAGACTTGCGTACTGGCCGATATCCGATGCTGCAATTTAGGCAGTATCGAAGGAATTTCCGATACTGGTATCGGAACAACTCTTCTTTTTGACACTGTGGTACCTGGTCCCCGGCAGAGTCCCATCATGTATCCCACCCACACTCGCATGCCGCTGCATCTGCTCTGATGGGATGGGATGGGAGATCACTAGCGCCGACTTCCTCATCCGGGGACACACCGGCCCCAGGGACGCGGGCACCCCGCGGTGCCAGAGACGGAGAAGGGAACGCTGTGTGAGAGTATCTGGCGCGGCCTCTCCCGGCCATCAAACATTAACGTTGGAAGGAATGCAGTGAAAGTGAGTGGAGGAGGCCGTGGAGGACACACAGGAAGCGTTTGATTCCAGGGCCTCACACTGACTGCATTATTGGCCCCTGGCGGATAAGGGCTTCTTAGTCTGTCCCAGAGAGGCTGGGAGAATGGGTCATCCGTGGAGGGAGGCTGGGCCTTTTCAGACACAGGAAGGGGGAGATGGAGGAACTGGCCTGATATACTGGGAGGGACGTAAACACAGACAGCCAGCCAAAAGCCGGTCAAATTAGTCTCTGCCTGTGTCTGTCGCAACTGTTTTTCAACAATGAATGAAAATAAATGACATCTTGAGATATTTGCCATTATGAGCAAAGATATCTGAACTCCATCAACATCGATATGTTGTCAACATCAGCTTAAAAAAAAAGTCCTGAAAATATCAAAAAAGGCTGTCAGTTAAGACAGACACAATGGAGTCTGGTGGGCAAACAAGTTTAAACAAACTATCTTCCACAAAATGATAAACAAAAATAGGGGTTCAATCTCTCACTATTTAGAAGTGTGAGGTTCATTTTATGCCGGAAAATGAAATGCTAATTTGAGACAGGTAGGCATTTAAAATGATTGAATCTTTCGAGCCATTCCTGCATTGGCAAGACATTAATATGGTACCAATATCATAAATTCATGACCACCTTAGAATGAGGACAGTGTGTACATGTATTTACTGCAAAACACCACCGTCAATTATTTTCAAAAAGAGGTTATTAAAGGTTGGGATATGTGCATTCCAGACATGTTTTCGTCCAGACTAGTTCTGCGTCATGGCCAAAGACACAATGAGCCCCTTTAACCCACACACAGCCAACGCTGTGTGAAGACCAGTGCTTCGCGCAACCACAGGGAGACTACAACTTGAGGAAAAATATATAGAAGTCAACTTGGGAGCGCGATGTGCCTACAAACTAAATGGTGCCCAAATTAAGAACTACTTGACAAAGACACAGACTTGACGTTAGTACCCAGAAACCAAACGACAAGCAGCCCAACGACAACCTGGGATACACCCTCATAATTGCAACACAACCAAACTCACTTTCAATTAATACTCAGTCTGCGAAGTCAGTTACAAAAGCCTAGAAATCCAAGATGGCCAACCTGATAACAAGCCAAGTACATTCCATGAATTCCTTTACACTAGTACCAAGAGACAAGTATAGAAAAATACACAGCCAAAGGCAGAGAGGGTGCTATGGAAAGTGAACAAATGTATGGCTCCCGCACAAGTATTTTCTATGTGCAGAAAGAAACCTTAAAAACACATAGCAAGCACCATCGCATAGCTTTTAAAATAAACCAACACTCAAATAGCTATGAATAATTAACAAAATTCCAGAGCAGTATATGCATTCCCAACAACCACAGAAATGTCGTCCCTTTTAAAATAGACCCAAAATGTCAGGATAAAAGGCTAAAGTTAAGACATACAAAACAAGAACGCTGTTATGTTGCCACACAGCTATATCAGAGCAGGTCTATTTATATCAATGCCAGAATATGTTGAAGTGATGTTGGAGTCTCATACGCAGGGGAGCATAAAGATCAGCTGGAAATGTGGAATGAAATTGATCTAAAACAAGGCTTCATGCCCATAATGTAAAATATTATCTACTATTTATTCCAGAAAATCAAATGGGCCTACATTATGGACAGCAGCCTAAGGATAATGTTGATCTTAAAAGACATAGCCCATAAGCCAGGAGTGTAGTTTTCTTTCCCAATTACATCGAGTCAATTGTATTCGAGCTGTTTGCATTTTCCACAAGGCCAGTAGAGAGTATCATGAGGGCGGTAGGGCACCGACCTGTGAGATTGCATTCTAGTACAGGGCCTTTGCGTCGGACAAATGAGTTCCGGGGACCAACACACACAGGACAGGCCGACCACAGCTGGAGCCCGATTAAGATAAGTCAATCCTGCTCATGAAGACACAGCTGACCGATTGAAGCAGCACACTTCCAAGGAGGATTATTCTAATCACCATCAAGGTCAAGGTGAGGCTGGGGTATGCTTCACGCAATCAAAAAATATTTCACATCTCGCTCACTAAGCAATTTCCCAGGTTTCTCCCCATTACTTTGCTACAGAGATAAAAAAAAAAATGGAAAACATATAGCTGTGTATGTAGTGAGAAAGGGCACACTTCACAGCCCCATGCTGGCTTAACCGACCATTCCCCTCGTCCCGTTAAAGTCTGGGGGTGTTCCCGAGAGTGTGCTGCTTTCATCCGAATCTACATTTTGCAGTGTGCCGATACATTGACTGCACCAGGTTGACACTGCAGTGTTACCCTGCGGTAGGTGCAGACAGAGACACTACATTCATTGACCATGTGTGGGAGGATGCTGCTGCTGCCGCCGCCACCTATGTTGCGACATTAATAACACATTTAGAGCACTTGCACCCTCGTACGGGACTCCAGCCACCTCCACGTTTTTCCCCGACAAGGGCTTGATGATTTTCAGACCATGCCACAAAATACATTCACATGTTATCCACGAGGTAAATGACAAACAGCAAGCAGCACGGTTACAGCAAATGTCACGAAAAGGTTTCCCAGAACTGGGAGGGAATTTCAAAGAAACGCAAGAGCAGAAAAAAAAAATCATGACAATCAAAATCTGCAAATTAATAAATAAATTAAGTAATGAGTTTGGCCGTTTAGCTCTGCGGGTATTACTAAAGGCTTGTTGAGTAGTAGCGTCAACAAGTGATAGGATAATAATAAGATAATCATCAGTCACAACAGCAGAGGTTTGGGAAAGCCTCTAGTTATGGTGAATGGTGGCAAGTACAGTAAGTGCTCACTCCCAGCAGATGACGAACCAGGCAGTTTGAACTGGTATTTACAACTCCTCGACAGATCGGTGGACCCCGATTTAGGAGGACTCAGATTTACTGTAAGACCGGGGGAGGAAAGTGCGCACACGCACACACACACACACACACACACACACACACACACACACACACACACACGACAGCTGTTCCACCCACCCACCTACGTAGACAGACCGAGCCCGTCAGTGTGAATGGAGGAAGGACAGAGGATTTAACTAGCTGACCGGGTCAAGCCATATGACAAGGGTGAAGGACCCTTGTGTGGCCCCAAAAGGACAAAAGCGACAACTAAATAGTGACGCACACTTCTAATTAAAAACCCCTACCATTGTATTCTGCCAATAAAATACTTTAAAAAGCCAATTTTGGTGTCTCAAGGATTTGATTGTAATCAAATTGGTCCTCATTTGGATGCAAGAGACAATAGTGAAATAAGTGTAGGGCACAGAGATTAAAAAAACTGGAGGTTATGTTTAACTGGGCCTGCGTGCTGGTGCACTGGTCCAGTCTAAACCAAGCCCAGTTGAGCGAGCAAGCAAAAATAACTACAGCTTCGGGGAGGAGGCGGTGTCGAGGAACGACATTGGCACCCGTTTGGACTGCTTCCAACAGCACACCGTGTGTTGGGCTCAGTGTCCTCCCTCTTGTTGATCCACTACCAGACTCTTCCTCAGCTTCTACCATTAGTGAAAAGCCAATGTGTCCAACCATGTCCAGTGCATTCCAGACCTTCTAGTATAATGAGTATAAAAATCATAACATGTGACACCAATGTTCAGACATATATCATACCACATAAAAAATGGGTTTTAAGCAACAATTAGTAATATATATAAATGCTAATTTCTTCTCCAGTTAAGGAGTAAGAGAGTCAAGTGACCCTGCCCACGTTTCACTCTTACACTCACAGCCACCTTACACCCGGAGGGACCTTTGCCCTTCACTGGGCGTCGGATTATGAATGCTGACTAGATACCTTTGGCAAGGAAGCACGGCCGTCGGGCAGGGATTTCCCCGTGACGGGAGGGGGCTGACAGGAGGGACTGGGTGGCTGCGTAACCAGAACCCACTTCACCGGCCCCCTGCCAGAGAGAATCTCAGAAGCTAATCTCGGTTTTGACGCCCAGAGCACAATGCCATGTGGGTGTCTGCAACAAACGAGATCCTAGAGAAATCCTGAACATTCAATTTCGATGCCCACTTGACTCTGACTTCAGGCAACACAGCCAAAAGCCAAGAGACCCACTTATGCCTCCTGATGTCAAAACAGAGGCATCTTTCGAAGCCAATATATAACCCAGATAAAAACAAGGCAAATCTTTTCCGGTTAGCAGGTCCCTTAATTGATTATCAATGACCACTGGACTAGGAGTAAACGGGGGCGAGAGCAGCGTGTACGTTGGAGGCAGCCAGCACAGCACTATATTGAACAGGCATATAGGCGTGCTTCAATAGAGAGGAGTGGCTGCAGCATGACCTAACAAGCTGGCCTGACTGCATTCCAAACAAGCCCAGGGATTGGCTTCACTGACTTAGGCTGAACAGTTACAAAGGCAAAAGGTAGTGTCCTCACCGGGTACACACTGTTTCTACTTTGATACGTTGATAACGTTTGTGTCAAAGCCGTTATGATTGCCAAGTGAAATACCGACAGTGCGAGTACATGTGTGTGATTCTATGCTGACGAATACATACACATTAACAGAATTTATTATTTATTGAAGAACAATTACGCCTACCTCTTTTGAACACGTTTCTATTATTTAAGGCTACTCTACTGTTATGCAAGAAGTCAGCATCAACGTGGAGCCGACTTATTTTTCATAATCTGACACTGAGCACATTTATACTCACAATGTATAATGCAACATTTCCATAAAAACATGTGGATCAACAGCAGGCAAATTCAGGGAAATACCAATGTGTCTTTTCCCATGAACATAATTACAAAGGCTTTGCATAGTATGACTGTGTGTACACACCCAGGGATAACCGCTAAAAAGAGTCATAGGTGCAGGAAAGACCTTCTAAAATGCAGTGGTCATCTTACAGAGGCACAGAAGGACAGAGGATCAGACAGAAGAATGCCAGAGTGCATAACATCCAGCCACATCAAACCACCCATGAGGCCGCTTAGCAGCCTTAGTGTTTCTCCTCCGATAAGCTTGCTAACCGACGGCAGGCAGGAAGCATAACCTCACACGCCAATCAGAGAAGAGCTGCATTACGTAGATGAGTCACGAGCCAAACTAACCGGATCAGCCTTTGATATCATCCGTTTCGAGACACAATAGATCAGCCATTCTTTCCTCCCGCCTCTGTTAGCTAAAGCCAAGTATCAAGGAAGCAACCTGCATGGGTGTCTCCATGGGCCTTCATGTTCTCATCTCAACCGACCCCCCATGGGGTTTCACTCCTATGCAACAAAATAGAACCATTTCACAAACCACAGAAGGGAAAAGTTTGGATGTGATGGGATTAAGACACACACTCATATCTAGTGTAAATATACAGTGTCAATATTGTGTTCATGTAGCTTACATCATTGGGTTGAGATGGAATACCTTACAGTGATTTACAAGCACTAGAAATCTTTTCAAAGTGCTCCTTTACTGCTATAAACAATTGAATCGTGGAGCACCAATGTTAGGCCGATAGGACGAGCGGATTGTACTAGGAGAGGAATGGGTCAGTGCAGTGGGTCAACTAGGCATGTGAACGATCAACTGACCCCAAACCTAATAGCACCCCCAGGGTAATATGTAAAGATAGTGTAGTTCTGTTTTGCTCTAAATAGGACTGCTGCTTCCACTGAATTGGAATAGGTTTAGGACTTTATACCCACCAGCGAAGGAAGACAACAGATCAAACATGGACGTCTTATATGCATTAAGAATGACATATCTTTTAACAATAATTTGTTAGTATACCTCATCAAACTGGAGTACTCTTAGTACGATATTGGCTGAAAGGTTGTGTCATTTAGAGTAGACTATACGCATATTACATACCATATGACTGCGTATTGCTATGATCTGAAAGTGTTGATGTAACGCTTGGAGGCAGCTAACACAAACGGGACAGTTGGTTCACACGCATTACCACAGGCCATCATGACTCAAACATGAACACTCGTGTGGCGTTTCGCTTTTAAATACGTGACTGACACGGGTGCAGCACGTCACGACACAATAGTAAGAAGTAACACAACCACATTTTTTTTTGTACGCAAGTTGTAATATCGAGCTGCGAATGATGTTTCACGAAGGGTTAAGAGTTCCCCGTCCCTAAAGTATTCGGAAATGCATAATTTTATCCTCGGCTTGTCGGCTGTCTCAGCGCTTGGCGCTAACTAGCCAGTTAGCTGCTTCAGGGGAATGCTATGCTAACAGCGCAGGTAGGGCAGGGGGCGCTGCAGCTGCCCTGCTAGCCTGTTAGCCGCCGCGGCTACTAGCTTACCCGTTAGCCAGTGAGCTGCTTCAGGGGAATGCTGTGCTAAGCGCAGGTAACGCAGCAGCTGTCCTGCTAGCCTGTTAGCCGCGGCGGCTAACTAGCTCACCCGTTAGCAAGTTAGCTGCTTCAGAGGACTGCTATGCTAACAGCGCAGGTAGGACAGGGGGCGCTGCAGCTGCCCCGCTAGTTCATTAGCCGCGGAGGCTAGCGAGCTAACTCCGCTAGCTTCCCACAATCGAACCAACACACACCGTGACAACGCCACGGACGCGTAGTAACACAACTACGGTATTTACAGTCGAAGCCCCAGACAAGCCCGCACACTTAGCACTCCTCTCACCTGTAATTCGGCCCGCTCCACCTCCCATTGTGCCCTCTCCACCTCGAAACGGGCCCATTCGTGCTGCAGGAAGTGCAAGATCCCCGGGATACTGTACTGAGCCCGGGCCGCTTCCCCGGCGTCGCCATCAGGCAGCGGTCCCTTACCACCACCGGGTAGAATAGGGTTGTTATTGTTGTTGAAGAACACGCCGGGCCCTGCCTGTTCGTCCATGGCCGGGCTCGGTGAAAAACCCCTGTCTATTGTGTCGCCGGTTTACGGTACTAGATAATGAACGGAAAGGCAAAAAAAAAAACTATCGTCAACGCTCTCCGTCTTTCTGCTCCGGGGAATGAACTCACTTTCTGACAGCTAGCTGTCACTGGGTGACGTCAGCGGGAAGAACACGCCCCTAACATGTAAGTCGGGTGCACTTGATTTGGCCGACCACAGCGCTCTGCGAGGAGGCTCTCACCCTGCATCATTCATCATCTGCAAACAATGCAGAACAACAACCCATATATTAGGGTGTCATATCGCCACGTAAGAAGGAAAAGCACAGCAGTGCACTCCGTCTATAGCGACTTTAACATTTCTAATAACTTAATGATCCGCAAGTGAGAAAGGATTATTAAGGGTCAAACAAGCTTTCATGTATTTGCAGAGTTTATTTATTTTCTTCAAGATTAAATCATACGCAGAGAAAAATGTGAATTATTTTAAATTTTGCTATCCAATTTAAATGATACTTACTGACACGTTAATTGTAACAAGTTTCTAACATGAGGCAAGTGAATCGCATATGTACATCATTAATTGGATTTATGACTTCAAGTACAGAGAACAAGTGAAAGCATCAAACATATCAGCTAGCCTCATTCAGTGAACAAGCTCTATTTATAAGACAATGATAGAAAGAATAAAATATTTAAAATTAAACTGTAACTGGACTGCCATTAAAATGTTAATTTATAACTGACTAACAATGGCTTGGTGACATTTAACTGCTGGGCATCCAGGAAAAAAACAACACAATCGTACTGAAGAAAAAATATTTGATTGTGTCCCTTTATGCATGTGCATTGTTTGAAAAAGTACATTCTAACAGAAATCTGTCAACATTCAGTCAGTAGACAGTAGACATTCAAATACCCTTTAATAATGGCAACCACATGAGAATACATTAATCAAAAAAGCACACTTTAAGAGAAAGCGACGGTCAAAATGTAGCTTGAACAATATACAAATAAACCAGAGAGGCTTGTAATCGATATGGAAAATATACACCAGCCAAAAATAAAACACCCATTTTTCAACAAAACAAAACACACACACACACACACACATACACATACACACACACACACACACACACACACACACACACACACACACACACATT
>JAOPUA010000044.1:5119931-5138232 GCA_027122455.1 Trisopterus luscus
CCCCCCCCCCCACCCCCCCCCCCCCCCCCCCCCCCCCCCCCCCCCCCCCCCCCCCCCCCCCCCCCCGCCCGCCCCGGCCCCCCCGCCCCCCCCCCCCCCACAAAAGCGAGCGAGGGCGCAGAGTCAAGACGAGGCCTTCGAAAACACTCCAGCTATGCCGGGGGAAGGAACGCAGGGGAGGAGACGAGAGCAGAGCCGAATGGGCTCAGCTGAATGCAGACTCTCTGCTGGGTAATTTACAACAGGTGACTCTTCACAGCAGAGTTTGAGACCATTCACTGGTGGTCTCATACTCACAACTATCTTTGGAAGAAATAACTGCCATGTTTTTTTAAAGGTGAATATATATATATATATACACACATATATATACACACACACATATACACACACACACACACACACACATGTTGATACATACATACCATGATTTCGTACTATTCAGGTCGAGGATGTTAATGTGTTTCCCGGTACCGATACCTAGCCTTGCTCTCAGGGTCAGTGTGACACAAGAAGCCCTCCATTAGTGTGAGGTATGGCTCACAGATATGCTATTGGCAGTGGAGCCACAGCAAAGAACCATCCCCAGCAAAAATATGCTTTCAATGCAATGAACCAACTGCAGGCGTACCATTACAAGTGAATTTGCTCTACTGCGATCGAGGGAGTATTCGTTAAAGGTGTCAACTATAATTTGAGCGTGCATTAGTATGAGCCTACAAAAGCCATCCCGCCAAAAGCACAAAGGGACACACTCGGCAGAGTTAATGAAATAATTGTTTGTGACATGCCAGATTCTCCGGTAGACGGGTGTCTTGTTTGCTGAACTAAAGGGAAATGTAATCAGCATGAAGGGAGGAATTAAGCCTGCACTCTTACCAGACCGGCTCACACGTACAATAATCCTGTTGTGAATTACCCCTTTGTTCGGGCCGCCTCGATAACAGTGACGAGAGCTTTGGCACTGGTTGCCTTGGCGATGCCGTCGTTGGATTTAAACTACAGGGTAAGAATTTAGAACCAGTCTTGGTTCATTTGATCTGAACATGAAATCCCCAAAAAGACCAGTCCAACACATTCAGTGGAAGATAAGTATGGGTCATGACTTAAAACAACTGTGTGCCAATATTAGGATTATAAAAAGGTTATAAATTGCATAATATTTGGATTCCATTCAACTTTATAGATAGTAAGTGTAATAACTGGTGCTTGTGGGGTTGGAACAGATGCTTCACACTGGTGTGTTACGGTACAACAGGTATAGTAGTACAATAACCATTTTGATGTCCAAGATAACCACAGGGATGTAACTAACTAAAGACAAAGTTCACAGTAGGATCCTTGAATCATCGAAAGACCTGGAATTCCTAATCTTGAATAGTTTGATCGCTGTGTTGGGAACATTGCCCGTGAATAAAAGGGGGAGGATCCATTGGGAGGACGGGGTGCTGGATGAGGGATACCACAGTATTGCTTGGCATCTAAATGGAAGAGCCTGTAAGTAACACAATCATATTTTGGTGGATATGTTGGTATGACTCATGTCTTTTGCATGCAATTTGCTGAAATATGTTTTACTTTCAATAAATGTCCTTTTTGTTTATTCAATAATAATGTGTAATGGCAGAGGCACTATCCAATAATTGTATGTTCTTAGTAGAGCATGTTCTAGGCAGTTAATCTAGAAGGATACACAATATCCAAAACAAAACAAAAACTGTTCAGGAGCATTCGAAACTATCAGGAGATCCAAAAAGGTTCAATTCAAACCCCGTCAACCGCACATTTGATATCATACCACTAGCACCTGCATTTTGGCTGTTCTGCTATATTGATTGGTTCCGCCTTTGTTCTATATAGTGAAACAGATCAGTCATACGAATATCTGTATGATGCCGGTGGTGGTTTACACACTTTATTTTCACACATTATTGTTTTCAGTGTTTCAACAAAGCAAAAGACAAAGCAAATTGGGCCTCATTGAACCACATTTGTAGAAAAAATATAATGTATAAAATTTGACCATCAGTCGTCGATGACTCTGGCCTGACGAACCAGATTGGACTACGCTAAAACTCAGTTGAGGACAGCCCTAGTTCACAGTTAATGTCAATTTCCTAAGATGAATATGCATATACAGTAACAGAAGACATTTTTTGAATCTGAATTATGTTTGGCTTGTTGGCTCATTAATCCATCGATATAGTCTCTGTGTGGGCACCCTTGAGTCCACCTCCAAGTGCTGCCATTACTAAGCCCAAGGAATCGATGTGCGACCCCCTAACTTCGCCCAGCCATAATAGGTAGGGTAGGCAATTCACTTTAGAAGCAGTTTGTCAGGTTTGTTGAAATTCTCTTTACATCCCAACAGCAATCAATAAATCAAATGCTCTGGCGATTAGTTTTTTCTGTGGCTGTCGCAGGCCTGTGACAAACCAATCCAATAACTTTACTCGGCCTGAATGAAATGATTAGATGGCTTACCCGTCTCTCGACCTACCTACCCAGTTACCTGTGCTCACTTTGCCTGTGCACTTATCACACATGACTGGAGTCTTCCACAACGCTAGGCAGACCTATTGCTAAAGCAAGTTAGCAAAGCACGTGTTTTGTGGGAGTGGCTTTGAAAGGGAGGCCTGAAAGGAGGAGGCAGATTTTTTCGGTTGGATGCTTTCAAAAATCAAGCTCACTCTGGCTGGGGTCTCCCAATACCAACCCTACCTTGGAAATCCAATTTGACCTGGAAGTGCCTCCTGTCACACTCACACAAGAATGTTTTACAACTCTTTACACTCTGTGATAAAATGAAGGTAAAGTAGCATACCTCGACTTAACACCCGGCTCGCTGGTCTCTTGACCTTTGTGTTTATAGCAGTGTAAATCCCTTGTCAGACAAAAGACGCTATGCAGAGTAGGGATACCATTCTGAGATTTTATAACAGATAATCAGCACTAATACCCTCAGTGGAAAACACAATGTGAATACACTGGGTGCCAGGGGAATCCCCTGCAATATTCGGAATGAGTGAAATTGATTTTGAAAATCAAACAATAACAGGGAGACAACACTGTGTGCATTGCTGATAAAATGTTACTGAGCCAATATAAAACATAAAACCATTTTCCCAACAGCGATGGACGAATGCAACCACACAACCGAGAGCTATTATCTAAATCAGAAGAGTGGCAAAGTGCTGGCACTGGGTTTCCAGACCATGAATTATTTGGCATCAACTGTGCCTCAAATTATATAGGAATGTAAAATGTAAGAGTACCAACCAGTGACCTGACTACTGGCTTCATAACACCATACCATTGTGAAATGTTCATTATAATACCAACAGAGCATAGCCGTTGGACGAGAACAAAAGGAACTAGGAACAAAAACACGTTTGAGATGTTTCTTAAATATGTGGGAAACAGAAGTCCAACTGTCAATTCAACACATCATTTAAAAATAATTCTGGAACATTGCACCATATAATCTGATCAAAGATCAAAGGTTTTTCTCTAGGTGAGAGCAGTAATACAGAGAACAAGAATGAGATACATAAAAATTGAGAATCCTTTGGAAAGTGCAACACAGAAAGTGGAACTGTTATAACAACCAATGCATTGGCCATGCATGGACATTCATTCATTCATTATCTTTTATAATCAATAAATAAATGTATTGTAATGAATTGTGTCATAAATATATCACATATACATATAATAGCATTTGTTTGTTGAATCAAATTATTACACAATGCATTGCTAACCACCACAACTAGCAAAACCTCCTTACAAACGCTGGAATCACTGCTAAAAAGGAGATGTTACTAAGGGCTAGCTTAATGCAAATGAAAACGATAGCATGCTTGCAAGGTGACACGCTTCTGTCACCTTGTACTCAGGCAGAATAAGTGGTAGTAACAACATAAAAAAGGCAAACCTATTGCTTCACAGAGGAATAGCGAAAACACATCAGCCGCCGTAAAATGATGACACACTGCAATAGAGGACGCACCCGCAAACATTATTTTTGGCCCACTTGCTTCAAAGGGGCAATGGCAACAATCAAACAATGAGCAGCAAAGGGCCAGACTTAAACTCATTACAACAACTCTTAATCCAGAAAACATTCTCTTCACTCAGTCGGTTATTTCTCCCCAAGAGCTGGCGTTTGTACCCAACATGTAATAAACACTACCAGCCCTGTTGGGTCCAATCAATAAAAGGCTAAATAGTTCAGCACTGTCCCTCATCAGTGCTCACACAGGGCAACAGATGTTGAGATAAAAACACAACAGGCTTCGGTTTAACTCGATTAATAAAGTGGGATTTACTGTAACAAACGAGATGTTTTTCAGTATCACATCCATGAAACAATAACTAAATTGATTCCAGTGTGCTGCAGGTGTATCGAAGTTAGGGTTAGGGTTTAATTACATAAAAAAACAAAAAACAATGCACCTTGAAAACCAGTAGCCATTATGTAGACAAAACACGTTTTAGCAAGTATAAAAAAGGTGCATACCTTCATCTCTCAACGAGTCCTCCTGGCGACCAGTGCAACAACTCTGCGGATGAAAAGTTAGGATAGATGGTTCAGTTCAGAGAAAGTGTAGACTTGTAAGCCTAAACAACAGGGTCAATATGAGGAAGCCAATCTTGAGTAGTCTTTCTTTGATATTCTCGACAATCGGGGCAACGTTTTGTGCGTTGTAAAATAATAAAATATATGGACCTGACCTTATTCTTCAGACAAGATCATTCAATCATTCAACACACATTGCAAATAAAATCACTACACAACGTAGTGAGTAGTTTTGACTTTAAAGTCGCTGATTTAATGCCCCGTCTCAGAGTCCGTGTGTGCTGGTACGAATGGTATGCAAGCAAAAAGTAAAATTGATTATTTACTAGCTTTCATTTCTCATTAGGTCCACACCAATGCACCGAGCATCAGACGATACTACACTGTCGAGTGAAATGAACATCGGGACACGTCGGCAGAAAACTAGTTGGGTGCTTCATTCTTAGAGAGCAGCCTACGGTAGCGTACTCGTGCCTTATGTCTGCATTGCACATACTATTCACCCAGCACGGTCCAGGAATGACGCCATTTCTGTCCCTGACAGTCGACTACACGGAGAGCACTTTGGCACATCACGGGGACAAGCGTTAGTAGTCGAGATTCACCTGCCAAAGCCAGGACCATCTCGTTTTCCGTCTCTCTCTCTCCAAGACAAAAGTCTGTTTGCGGAGAAACACTGCTCGTCAGTGTGTTCATATTCCGTGAGCGTCCCTCTCTCTTCCGTCTTGGTGGGCTGCTCTCTGCGGAGAGCACACTACTCGACCACGAAATAGAGTAATAACAATTGCTACGCCAGACAGCCACTATATCCCCCCCTCCCACACACACGTTGAAATATACCACGAATGAAGTTGATATAAGTACTACGTTGCCTCCATTACAAGTCACTTCTCTTTACACCGGGATCCCTGCATCGAGTGGTCAATAGATGTGCTGACCATTCATCGAGTGAGGGTGATCAGCGTTGCTCCTGACAAAGAAACGAATCGGTTCGCAACAAGGTCATGGTCAGGACCATGTAGGAGTAGTAGTCAAACATCGAAACGTCCTTGTGCATGTATTTGAAATCTTGTCTCACCGCACATGTACGGAGATCCATCAAAACAAACGACGCCAAAAGGCGACCATGTCACCCGCCCTTAACTATTTCACAGACCAGGCTCAAAGACATAAAGCCCACGAATAGGATGATCGTTTTGCATGTCCGAACGACATTCGTTTACTCATCCACTACCATATTTAAAACACATATATAAAACAGACAAATCCACAAAAGACTGACACTGTTATAGTCTACAGTAACACACGGTTGTTTCGAGGATCGTGAGGAACGATCCACGAAAATCCGCTGATCCATTTGGTCGGATGGCAACAGTTAAATAGATAAGAAAGCACTTCACCCAAAACACTAAAATATTAACACGAACAATCGTCGAGTACCTCCCGTCGGAGCGGATCAATGACAACACAGCCCAGCGGGTCCCGACCGAACGGGACGAGCACCGCGGAGGCGAGAACGAAGGACTGCCCACGGCACAGAATAACCCACTGGCTGCGGACCGACTGCATCCACTAGACTCACTGTGATCCACCAGATCCCCGGGTTATAGCAGGTGTAGTGGATCCAGTCGATCCACTCACACCCGCTGTAACCCGTCCTCACGGACTCCGTCCCGCAGCGACACACCACCGCCGCCAGTGTTCCCAGCTCCGCTCGGTGGGTCGACGACGTCGCACACCAAGTTTGTCAAACCTCGAAACCTTTCCCCCGTTTTGTTTTTCCATTTTGACGTTTTAATCTATCGTGTCTCGAGTCGATCATCCTTTCCGAGGGACGGTGCCTCGGTTTCCTCGAACAAAACCCACGCCGTAGTTGGCGATAAGTTAGCTTGGTGGAGACAGCAGCGGCGGCGGTAGCAGCTAGCTAGACGGTCACAATAACGGGGGCTGGGACACGACCTTACCTTTCAAATATCCCCTGTGTTTCGATGAAAATGTATCAGTAATCCATAGAATCATTGATGTACGTAATCCGGGGAGGATTATGCGTTATGCGTGTCGTCCGTTAGCCCTAGTCGATGTAGGATGCGGATAGGGGAAAAAGTGCCTCTCGTCGACTAGCCGAGCGGTTCTCTGGCTGATCCTTCCCCCCGCCTCCCGAACGTGACTGATGGGTCAACAAGCCCCGCCTCCACGTCCAGCCCGGTCGCCCATTGGCTCACATTCAGTTGTGGCCGCCTTAACTTCACAGCCATTGGTTGACCCAGGAGAAAAACACATGCTGCTGCGCTCTTAAACTGCAAGACGTCATGTATTTCATTTGTATTGGCGTAGAAACAAAAAAAAAAGACTACAACTACTGTAGTTTTTTCTGTTTAATGCGTTAGTTATATATATATATATTAAAGGGTCACCCGGCTCTGCTCACATATATATTGGTGTTGGAGCTGAAGGTTAACTACTTTGACGGGATACGCCGTCTTTTAAAAACACCATACATGACGCATCCCCGTTGAAGTCCCCAACACTTTTCTGCGCATGCTCAGTGGAGATGCCCAGCTAGCCCGTCCACGTTAGCCACGGAGCGGATGTAGCGTACAGACATAGTAGTGACATCGCGTGTTGATCATTAGGGCTCTTTCGCTTTGGTTTCCACTGATGTGAACGCGTGTGTGTGTTGGTGACCTAGCGTGGCCTGTTTATGAAAGTTGAATGGGAATTATAAATCGGCCGAAGCAGCCCTGCCTCTATTTGTGTTGAAGCTAACTAGCAGGGTGGCTAACACTTAAGGGGGAGCCTCCAGACTGAAGGGAAGCTGTCAAGTCTCTCTAAGGTGGGTGGAGCTGACTGAAATGTTGAGCTGTAGACCTTTAACTATTATACATCTCTTGATCTACAAGTTAATTTATTTCCAGATAATTACAATGGCCTTAAAGCTAACAACGATATGATTTTGAATCTACATTTACATTGTATCCCAATAGTTTGATGATACTTATACTTAATAACATGTTTGTTAACCCACATTATATCTGTTAACATTATGTCATATGTGTAGTTGTTTTCGGCGAAATGTTATAGTCCTGAAAAAAACCTGTGTAACTTGCCTCAATGTCAATTCAATAGCTATACAAACATTACATGTTAAAATGGCTAACTAATATATATATATATATATATATATATAACATAATCTTCCAGTATTTAAGTTACAGCTATCATTAACATTATAGTTACTTGGCCTTTCCTCCAATAGATTTGTTTACACATCAAGAAATGGATGGCAAAACCAAGTCGTCTCCTGAAAGAATACTTCTGGAGCCGTACAAGTATTTGCTACAACTGCCAGGTATGTTTTGTTTATTTTAATCCTGTTAGAACGTTCAGCATTCATAGTCGATCACCAGACAAGAAGTGAACCAAAACATAATTGCCCTTGTTCGTCCTTTAATACTTTCGACTCCCTTTTGCAGGAAAACAGGTTCGGACAAAACTGTCCCAAGCCTTCAACCACTGGCTCAATGTTCCAGATGACAAACTCCAGGTAATGCAGCAATTATTTTCCTGACCTCCCCACTACATTTGGTTCTTCCGAGGGAGGTTGGGAAGATGCTCTGGGGCTGTGTAAATGTCTTCTACAGCAAAAAAAATGTATTCTACAGCTAAAAAATGTATTCTACAGCCAATACTGTCCCAAGCCTTCAACCACTGGCTCAATGTTCCAGATAACAAACTCCAAGTAATGCAGAAATTATATTTCAGGCCGAGGGAGGTTGGGAAGATGCCCTCTGGCTGTGTAAATGTCTTTTACAGCTTACCACACACTTGAATCAGTAACAGGGCAGTCGTCTAGCAGTGGTCAGAGCCAGTTCTGTGACCTTTTCTGTGGGACAGCCAGCTAAATTTTAATGGTGAGAACCATGGGGATCAACCTCTGAGCTGGCTCTTGACTTGCTTCTACCTCGGTCTTTGCAGGAATGGGTTTGTGCCCATGTGTTGTGTGGTTGCAGTGGCTAAGATCAAAAGCAGTATCTATAAATATATACCATTTGCTATCAGCTCTTCCCTTCTTGCCAGAAATAATCCTGGCAAGTGACAAGGAACTCTTTATTATTTATATGGTTCATATGTCTGTGGTCTGATGATAAGGATTGAAGATTCACTAAGCACTGATGCAAAAAACACAATAATTCAACTGTTAAGGAGAGTAGCAGTGCAGAGAACATATGTTATGTTTATACATGGCAAAACCTTTCCTTTCCGTTACATCAATTCTACATAACCCTCCCTCTGCACTCATCTACCGGGATCTTCCGGGATCGTGTCCACATGCTAGTCACGTGACAGCTTAGATGACGTGGTGCTAGAGGAAACGAGATACTGAGGGAGCTGTGTTAGCCCGCATCAGGCCCACGCCAAGGCCAGACAGAAAGCTCATTGCCAGCCAGAATTATTGGCTTAAGCGTCACTCAAAACAGAGACGTCTCCAGTAGCTGCTCTCTGGTGGTACCCTCTCAATAAATGAAGCCACATTGACTGAAATAAACCGATATTCTCTGGGTTAACCTTTTTTCTTTAGTTTTTCTTCTGATTTAAAGCTCCAGCCTTATCAGATGGCTGTCTGTCTCTCCCCTCCTCCCCCACGATATTGCTTTCTGTCATCTAAAAGGGTAAAGGGATCAATATTAATCGCTTTGGGCACTTAACCCATCACTGCCGTTTTTAGAATGCATTTCCAACAAATTGGGTTTTTGCCTAGAAGGATTGGTGTAGTGTTACAGAAGAAACGATGGCGAGAGGCCAGATGGCTTCAGAAACACAAACGTCAACCAAGTCCTTCTGTCTTGTGATGTGAAAATATGGGCTCAGTTCATACAAGATCAGTGGCACTTGTAATTTAAGAACATTGGAAATAGCACACAATTTCTATACAGAATGCTATACGCTCAAGCATTAGCAACATTTGGTGAAAGCATATGATAAAAACAAACTTTTGCTTACTTTTTGATTTACTTCACAAAGGTAAAATACATATAAAGGCATATTGAAAAAAATAATTACATTTTGGCATCCCCCCCCCCCAGAAAAAAAAGAGTGGCAACTACGGTGAGAAATCCCTCCGGCTTGCCAGCGCTTCTTGTTGTTATTTGTCAAACGATTCCAGTTCAGTAGACACGGTTGAAGCACAGCCTGAAATGGTAGAATTGAACAAATCTGGCATTTTCCGCTGGTTGTCTCCCACATTTATCAGCACAATAAACATGCTGGGCTTATTGAGAAAGAGGCTCTCTGTGGATGCAGAGTGACCCTAGGATTCTGCTAACTGCACGGCCTGTGTGTGATAATGGCACTCTTGGCACTAATCTAGCTCTAAGTGAATTGTCTGGCTTTTCGAGTTCAAGAATGTGTAAGTGAATGTGACTCACTGTTTGACATCTTTTGAAACATATTTATCTCTCTGGGAGTGAGGGTAAATCAGTGGCTTGATTTACCATCCGCAGTGTTCTACATTGGCATATTAAATGATCATAACAATAATCTGATTAGATGGTGAATTAGAGGTCCCTCTCACCAGTGTCCACCACATTATGAAACATTATGATTATGTTTTGGGTTTTTCATTTCATCATACCAATTTGAAGTGGACAGTATGGGGAGAGCGGTATGTCGTTCTAGACTCAGAAGAGGGGCATTGTGGATGTGTCAGAGCTGGGCTTTGCTGTAGCGATGGCTAACAGATTCAACGTAATGAATGACCGGAGTGTCAGTGCATGTAGCCATTCTGTCCGTCTGTCAGAGGTTATTCTCTCAACCACGTTCTACGTAGGATGATGATGGCTTGGACATTTTCCTTTTATAATGCACCTATATTCTATTTTAAATGTGTGGCTGCATGGAAAAGAGAAACAACACAACGCATCTCGGACAGAAATCGGCTTATGCATTTGGTCAGATACATTGAGTTCCAGACTGACTCCTCAAGACTATTATGCGTTGTTCTACTGCAGTTGTACAAAGCACTCAATATAGCACTATATGCTGCCAGATCATATATCGGTGTCTTACTAGATGATGCAATTCTCATTCTTTTGAATGACCTCTCCAGAAAAATAGGTCTTGCATTACAAACTTCCAATTGGAGTAAGGAAAGTTCTACACTATGTATTTATCGTTTCCTGTTTGCTAACAAGAGTTTTTGTTGTGACGTCTTGTTCACTCTTTCCCCAAGGCTGCATTTGCATGAGCCCATTTGATATTCAACTGTGAGGGAAAGGAAAAGCCTTTGTGGTGGCAGTCACTTCCCCTGTCAGGCTGTTTGAACGGACAACCGACTCTGCACTGCAGTCTGACAGCTTATTTTACCCCTCGCTACAGTGATGTAGTGCCAAGCGAATGGGCTTGTCCCTGAAAATTATTCCTCTTGTATCAAAGGGCTGCTTGTGGCCTTGCCCCTGGTCTTCTCTCTCCTCTTTTTGCTTGTATGTGGCGAGGTCGTAGTAGTAGTTTTGCTCAGTAAACTCTCAGTGAACTTGTCCGGCAGGCTGAAGCCCTGCCCCCTGCTCATCATAAGCAAGCTGTTGCCAGGAAGTTGCAGCTTTACAAGCACCCCCTCCCTCCAGATGCAGTGTAAGGGCATTCATCCAGCTCTTCACTCTTTATTGTGAACCTGTGCCCTCCCATCTCTCGGCCCCTTCATTGCCTTCCCCAATGGGTCTTCAAGCAAACTCCCCCCGCTTCCATGAATCTTTCTTCTACTACTGGTGCAGTAAATGATGATGATGCAAAAAAAAGTAATTTATAAATGTGCACTCTTGTGGACAGCATGCGGAGCTTAACTATGTTGTACTGCCGAAGGAGAGAACGGGGGGAATTCCACCTGGGCATGTGCTCACATTCGTAGCCAATCACATTTTAGCAGCTGTTTCTTGTGTCATTGGACAATCCTGATAATAGGTTGTCCGGCGCCAACTGCTCCCCGATGCATCTTTTTGTGTCCTTTCATAAATCCTTATTTGTTTGGGACGCAGATATCTCTTTATGGTCCTGGGTACCCTCTAATTTCATCTGACCGTGAGCTATTGACGCTCTTTGTGAATGTAAATTGTGATTGAGATAGACAAATACACTTGACTTGAATGAACAAACACAAAGGCAAGCAGTTAGATAATCCTCTCTGTTTTCAAGACAAACACGGTGGCTACATCAATTGAATGAACCCATAGTGATGTCAGGCCATTAGTCAAAGGAAGAAAGAGAAGGCCATTCTCTCGTTGAATAACGGCCCAACATCGGCGTCCATCCTCCCATGCTTCATCCCACTACCGAGGTGGACAAGGCAGGAGAGCCACGCTGACATCACTAGACCGGATTCACACAAACATGTCCTAGGCCACCATTGCCTCTTGTCGTTTCCTCTCGGTGTTATAGAGTGCAGCGTAGCTCTCATGATTGTGATGGAGTCTTTCCATTCTTAATGGTTCAGTGATTGTCACGATGGCCAACGGGGAGTTGAAGTCCACCGCCCCCAGTGATAATCAAGGAGTCTTCTGAGAGCGACGATAAGGGCTTTAAAACAACGACAGTCCTCCCTGTTATTGGATTCCTGCTGGAGTGCAGGACGCGACGCAGCACTTTTGAATGATTTAGAGTGTTTGTGTTTTCTGCCGTTCTGTTATTGTGACCTGAGGTCATATGTGTATCCGTCATGATTTGCCAGGCGCGCAAGGACATGAAGCACTGTCTGATTGTAATGACTGCTGTAAGAGTGTGTAATGACTGCAGTCACTGCCTGCGTGTGCTGAGGTGAGGGGATGGTTGTTCTTGAGTTTGCCACGGGCCCGACCCACTGGGCGTTGTGTTGGCCGCGAGGCCTACTAACGCTTTTGTGCAGAATGTTTGTCTTGGAAATGCTGTTGTCATCAACACTGACGCCCTAGTTCATGTCCAGCCAAAGCTAATACAGCTGGTTCTACGACTCAGTACTAACTACTGGAGCACCCTCTGGTCCCCACCCCTTCTTCTTCTGAGCATCTCTACTCCAGTGATGTCTCCTGATATCCTGTCCAATCGCTTTGTTAATGTTTTGGCTCAACTCTTTTCTCTGTTGGTTTGGTTTCACTTTAACTTGGGAAAGCCTCTAGTTCTGTTAGACAGGGTAAAGTATGGACATGGCACCCTCTAGTGGAGGCTTCTTGTGTGTGGCACACTAAGCACTACCAATGCACACTACTAACGCAGTGTTCATGTAATTGTATTGCTCAGACATGTACCTTCCATAAACAGCGATTGTGTAGTGTGTGTGAGCTACAAGCAGTATTTTTCCTGTTTGTTACACAATAACAAACTCACTGTAGAATTTATTACACTCTGCTATGGGTGATTTCTATCAGTCACGGAACATTTTTCTTTAGAATGTTGCAGATAACAAAACTAACTACAGACTATTTGAATTGCAACCAAATTAACAAGCAAAGCATGACATTTTAGCAAAACAAGAACGAGCAAGCTAAGTAGGCTCGGTGATAAGCTGTGTGACCTAAAAATCTAAAACAAATAAGTCGGTTTGCTTTTGACACAGAGTTTGCGTTGACGTCGTCTTACTTCAACGGTCCCCCTCTCCCCAGGTGATCATCGAGGTGACGGAGATGCTGCACAACGCCAGCCTGCTGATCGACGACATTGAGGACAGCTCCACGCTGCGCCGGGGCTTCCCCGTGGCCCACAGCATCTACGGCGTGCCCTCGGTCATCAACTCGGCCAACTACGTCTACTTCCTGGGCCTGGAGAAGGTGCTGACCCTGGAGCACCCGGAGGCGGTGCGGGTCTTCACCCGCCAGCTGCTGGAGCTGCACCGCGGCCAGGGCCTGGACATCCACTGGAGGGACACCTACACCTGCCCCAGCGAGCAGGAGTACCGCGCCATGGTGCTGCAGAAGACGGGCGGGCTGTTCGGCCTGGCCGTGGGCCTCATGCAGCTCTTCTCCGGCTGGGGCCGCGACCTGAAGCCCCTGCTGGACACGCTCGGCCTCTTCTTCCAGATCCGCGACGACTACGCCAACCTGCGCTCGCGGGAGTACAGCGAGAACAAGAGCTTCTGCGAGGACCTGACCGAGGGCAAGTTCTCGTTCCCCACCATCCACGCCATCTGGTCGCGCCCCGAGAGCACCCAGGTGCAGAACATCCTGCGGCAGCGGACGGACAACGCCGACATCAAGCGCTACTGCGTGGACTACCTGGAGAAGGTGGGCTCGTTCGCCTACACGCGCCAGACACTGCGCACGCTGGAGGAGGACACCTACCGGCTGATCCGGGAGCTGGGCGGGAACCCCGAGCTGGAGAGCCTGGTCAAGCACCTGGGCAAGATGCACCAGGAGGTGGAGGCTGGGGGCAGCGAGGTGGCGGCGGCGGCCGGGGGCCGCGAGGTAGAGGCCGCTGACAGCGAAACCCACTGAAGTCGTCCGTCGCTTCCACGGACCCGGGCCGCATGTCCCCGAGCTAGGCGCCGCGATGCTTGGACCGACAAACTGGCGGAGGAGGTCCCTCTCGTCGGATCATGAGTGGAGATCCGTTTACCGTCTCCTCACTCCGTTGTCCTAGAAACTCCAATAAACACTCTGTAACACTGTTTGTATTCCCTGATTGTAACAATTTTAAATGCAGCCAAAAAATCTAAAGTTGTGTTATTTTTGTGAGTGAGTGCCTCTCAGACATGCTGGTGTGTTTTGCCTCCGCTGATTTGCGCAATGTGTGTTCCTCGTATGCAAGAAAAGTGCAACTTTGCGTTCAGCGAAGGTTTTCGCTGTAGGCCTAATTTAAATGTTTTTGTAACTTTAGGTTTGTACCAAATACATAAACAACGAAATTAGACCTCAAGTCGTAGTTCTGGGGTTACTGCACAAACACGCACACAGCGCTTGCTGTATATGTCGCCCGATGAAAACTCTCTCAAGGTTGGTTTACTTTACTTACTTTAATTTGTTTTTCAGGTAGCCTATGAAGTTTCGCTTGATGTGTGTGTGTGAAATCCTCCCAAATGGGATTGTTTTGTTATTTGTACCTATATTGCTACCAGAGTGCCAATTGCGTCGGAAAAAAAATCGTTGTTACTAATCTGTCTTCTTTTTCTGCACGGCACACATGCTATTGCTTGCTGTTCATTTCATGCTGCATTAAGGTTTGCTGTAAAGGCCTACTCCATCGAGCTCCAGCTTTGATTGGTAGCAAGCCTCATATCTGGCTTTCCATTCATGACTTTTTAATCACATTCCCACTGAAGTCACTAGTATTCAAGTCATCTTTGTCGGTGCACAATGTGCTTTGCAGAAGATTTTTGCAACTATCAATTAAAAGCATATTCATGGGAAATAAAACCATTTTTCGTTTAGTTTTTTGGTGAATGTTGTTGCCATACATCTTGATTTCCAAATAGGATATGCTGAAGTAGACCGCGCTGCTACCTTTAACATCTGAGTGGGCTGTGAGTGAGACCCATGGCTTCCTGTCTGATATAAGGTATAATGTTCTCATGGTTGATAACATGACATTCACACTGAATTGTGTGACCCTGCGGAATTGACAATCATGATGTGCAATAGACTACCTGTGTCTATCCACCAAGTCCCTGTTTTAGCACCTAACACCTAAATGGTTTTATTGTAGGCTACTATACACTCGGTTGCTATTCAAATTCAATTTGAGCCTGAAACCATTAATTGGTCAAAAAGTATTTTTACTTATTAAAGTGTAGCTGTCACACATTGCTGGAAAGCTATTGGGTGAGTGGTTAGATTTGAAAGGTAGGCTATCCCATGATTCACTAATCAGCATTATGTCCCTCACAGCCAGGGAGACGGCTGGGTCCTTTCGCCAAAGTCGGATAATCTCTTGCTCTTGATGTCTACTCTATAATTAATGATGTACCAGCTCAAATTGAGTGAGGGCTTCTACTAAAAAAATGGATCGATTCATTCAAATGTCTCGATTCTTTGAATCACTCAGTCTCTTCCCCGGTTGTAATTTTCCACTCCCGAGGTTCGGTGAAAGACAGCAGGTTAATTTGATGCAAATTCATTTCTGCCTTGGATGATAAAGAGAAGAGGGGCGTAAGAAGTTGTTTTACTGCAGAGCAGGAGACCGCGTCCCTCACAGTAATCACACAACATCTCTGTCCTCATCTCCCCTCTCCTCCTCGGCTGGCGGGATTGATTTTCTCCGCCCACGGTGACCGCCGGAGAGTTCTTTCAGATCACACAAACACAATGGCATTGGTGTGAGCAGCTGCACGCCTCTTTCACGCCTTGCCGTCAATCAGCCCCTTGGCAAAAAAAATCTTATCTAGGCAATTTTCTACTTCCATGGTGTATGTCCTTTTTTCAGAAGTTTTGTTTTTTGTTATTTTTGTGCAAATGATGCAAATAGTTCAGCAGCAATACCTCCTTGTGAAATAGGTGTACATTTGCGTTAGTGATTGTCTCAAATTGGGGCCAAGGGATGTGATTTACCGTAGAAGGTCGCAGGTGATGTCACATTGCACCAATCACAGCCTCGTAGTTCAGCTTGAATAAGTCTATTTGATCGCTGGATGTTCGACTCCCATCACTTTGATTTAATGGGATCTATTAGATATAAATAAACTGCTGAGGTTATACTACACCAACGTCATGCTTTGATGAAGAGGTGTTTTATCATCTGACTTGGAGGTAGGCTATATTAATACATCCGTTTGCATTGCTAGTTGGGTCTCAGTCCGCCCTTATATTGCAGAATTCCGTTTTGTATTATTTCTGACAGCATTTTGACTTTGTCGCCTACTCATTCACATTGCAACTCCCTTAAGAACACACTTCTCTTGCAGAACTCAGCCTATGTGGATTTTATTGAGTATGCCCTTACAGAATTAATCGCAAAAGGAACGTCCAAAATTGAAATAACTGCACATACATCGAGGCCAGAATTAATAGATAAATTAAACAGATAAATTGCCGTGGGAGCATTGCCATATTTTCCGTTGCATCATATTACATCAGTGGTCTGACTATGAATCTCCTCATTATAGCGATAAACCAAAACTTCATGATCCTCCTAAAAGAGAAAACGACCTGGTAACGACGGGCCTAATTGCCCGGACTACTCATAATCCCAGTAACTCCCTTCCATGTTATTGCATCAAGCGCTACAATGGGGTCAAGAGAGTTGTGGAAACACATGATTTACTCCTCACTGGCCCCACAGATGTCCAATTATGATTCACACGCGCAGCTTCGGCTGAATAATTTTACACTCGTATCTCTCCTTCAGCATTCAATTTCCTGTGTGCTGTGGTTCTAAAAGTGACACTGCATTGGAGTGAGAGCAAAAAAACAAAACACAGTTGCGATCCTAGATTGGCACTTCGAGTTTGTCGCCATATCGGGGAAGAGTGTGTGTCTAATAATAATCCCTTCATTCCTCTGAATATCTACCCCCCTGATCCTGGGTTTGAGGATGCATGGCTTCATGAATAACGCATTTCCTCCTCATCTCTCCCTCTCTCTCTCTCTGTCACACACACAAACGCACGCACGCACGCACGTTGACTGACAGCCACCTGTTCCCTTTCCTTTATGAGTGATGATAAAGATGCCGGGTGGAATTAGCTGAAAAGGCGCCGGTGCCGCAGATGCACGCCAGCTAGCCAGACCCTCAGACTTTCTCCTTCATAACATCGGAGGCAGCTGTACCCCATTCTCGCACCGTCAGTCACAGACGGCGCTGGGGCTAATGGTTATGGAGTCGATAGGAGAGTCAACGTTCCGTGATGACGGAGGAAAAAACGAGAGCATGCCATTCAAATTAATACCTCTGTTGAAGAGGCATTAAACAGATGTGTTTATGGCACTGTTTGGACGTTCATGCGCCACAAGAAACACAATATCTATATTTATCTCCATATCTGTTGTCTATGATCACCATTCTGTTCTGACCACCAGTCTAGTCACCTGCTGTCATGTTCGCTCACCCCTGAGCTTTGTTACGATTCCTTTGATATAAAGATGACATTGATATCCGCTTCATGAGGCTGTGTGATGACAGACATCATAAATCCACATCAGTTAGTATCCTTATTTGTATGTATTTAGCTCTGGGTAAGTCTCTTCTTATAACTGGTGTCACAGAGAGAATCTATAAGATCTCGAAGTGTAAACGTGTGAAAAGAAGCCAATGTGTCAAAATATGTTTCCACCCAGTGACGCCAATTGATCCCAAAACAAGACAAAGGCAAAGGCGAAGACGCTGCCAAGCTCACCGGAAATCACTGGTCTACTTTTAACACAACAGGGACATTTGTAAATCCTTACCATGCCATTTGCCATTGGATCCATACGATTTGCATGCAAAATTTAACACAAAGTGCTTTATGACAAGATAATGTCACCCATGGCGCAGTGAATGTGAATAGAAGGCATCGTTACTGTGACAGAGGTGGCTGTGGTTGACCCCACTTCCTGCCCGTAATGCCGTGTGTGAGCGGAGTCCTCGATGGAGAAGTCAGAGCTACCCGCTACACAAGAATGGGAGCAGTTTACGAGCAGTGGGAATAATGAGACAAGGACCTTATCGATTGAACAATCCGAGTTTAGACAAATTCAAGTCAAGTACCTACTTTGGAGGTGTGTGTGTGTGTGTGTGTGTGTGTGTGTGTGTGTGTGTGTGTGTGTGTGTGTGTGTGTGTGTGTGTGTGTG
>JAOPUA010000044.1:5202582-5214284 GCA_027122455.1 Trisopterus luscus
GAGAGAGAGAGAGAGAGAGAGAGAGAGAGAGAGAGAGAGAGAGAGAGAGAGAGAGAGAGAGACACACACACACACAGAGTGAGAGAGAGAGACACAGAGTGAGAGAGAGACAGACACAGGGAGAGAGAGACAGGGAAAGATAGAGAGAGAGAGAGGGAGGAATGAGGGAAGGAGTAAGTGTGAGAGAATGGGGGTGAAATGCAAGGAGCATGAGAGAGAGAGAGAGAGAGAGAGAGAGAGAGAGAGAGAGACAAGAGGGAGGGGGAAAGAGGGAAAGAAAAGGATGGTGATGACAAAGGAACTAAATACACACTCCACAACAAATCTACATCTAGAATACACAATCTTTCCCTGTGGATCGACAGTTTATTCAACAGTCGTCTTACCCCATCGTTCTCCGAATCGTTCACACATGGGCTAGCGTGGCGTAGACTATCTTTGATGAATAAAAACGGTGGAAACTTGATCCCGAATGAGCTCTGAGCCCAACAAGAAGCGGCAATTCAACTCCCAGCACAGAGTCAGAATGGCCGGCCGAAAGAAAGTGCAAGATTTCTGGTCATCAGACCGATATCAGCTGACTTGCAAGGAGCTCACACTAGCCAGTTCCTCACTGTGTTTAGTCAGTCATCTATGTCCACAGACACACACAAACAAACACACACACACACACTTACACAGTAACCAGTGATTCTTTTACATTTTAAAAGCGCGTTGAACGGCAGAATAAATATCCCTTCGCAAGAAATTACCTTCCACAAAGTTTTCACGGGAAGTCTCCAACATGGCTTCAGGAGCGGTTAAAGGTATTATGCAGAGCTAAGGCACGCTTTATACATGAGCTAAGCATCCATGAAGCAAGCTCGTGAATCTATTACGCAAGACACTTAATACGCCAATGTCGAACAAGGTTCAGCCAGACTGGCATTTTAGGAATTGAAATGAACAGCACTTGAATGAGCGGGACAAACCGTTTACAACTCAGCAGGATGACTCGAAAGCCAATGTCTCCCAACACAAGGAACATGGGTTCCACTCCCTTAAACTATGAAACCCTTGTAGCGTTTCAATCCAAGGTAAACAACCTATAATCCCGCCCCCCACCTCCAACCACGGCTGACCTGTCTGAAGACGAGTGGAACCTATGAACCTGAATGCGGTTCTAAAACAGCAGAACCCGGCACCAGGCGCTAACGCTGAAGGAACCAGTTAGGAGCCGGTCGTCAGGAGGCAAGCGCTGTTCAAACACCTCGAGGCCATCAGCCCATACGCCACTTGTTTGTCTCCGTTTGCCTCCTGTCCTCAGCCACGCCCTTTTCCACTAAGACGAGCCACGAGCACGCTAGCGTGAGGTCACATCATGGAGGTTTTATGCGAACAAACAATTTGCTGCTAACAAACAATCCGCCGGGGCGCCATGTGGCTCAGGAGGTGGATTTGTTTGACTGGTAACCGGAAGGTTGCTAGTTCGATCCCCGGCTCCTCCTAGCTGAGGGTCGAGGTGTCCCTGAGCAAGACGCCTCACCCTATCCGCTCCTGACGAGCTGGCTGTCTCTTTGCGAGGTTGACTCCGCCGTCGGTGTGTGAATGTGTGAATGGGTGAAACGCTTGGGTGAAAGCGATTTGAGTGGCCACCGGTTACCATCCATTTACCAATATGGGGAACTGTAAGCACGAGCAGACCCTGGTACTCCTGTGAAGGCAACTCCCCGTTGCGGTTGTGTAAACATCTTGTCTGCAACATGTGGTATTTCAACGACGGTGTTATTTGATTACCACCGTCCGGTTACAACTGCGTGTGTGTGTGCGCCGTTTGGACGCAAAGGACCATCCACAGACCCCGATTAAAGTGTACATTGAGTGGATCATCTTCCGCCCTGCGAACGGCGAATCTACTTAAGCAGACCCAATTACTGCGGAAAATGAAGTTTAATCGTATTAACGTGGGCGGTGATGGGCGACGACGTTCACATGCCTCGTCCCGAGAAGAGTTGTTCCGACACGGACACCAGTGTCGTGTAGTATTCCGCAAGTCTATGCTCCGAACCGATACCGTCACATCACTCATCACAAAGAACATCACAAACACGGGCGGTGTGATGACGCGTTCAAAGGGTGGAGGTTGAAAGTCGGAATGCGAAACATCCCCGACATAATGTACGTGCGTCCGAGCTACCAGGTCAGAAGCACGTGGATGCTCACGCTTAACTAGCATGCAAATACAAGAATGCAATGCAAATGTATTATTATAGCTATAGATTAGAAATGGAAATGATCTAGTTCTGAATTATTTTTCGGTGTGAGTGAACAGACTCTACATGGCTGTCACCGTAGGAGAACCCTTCAAGAAGAAGAAGTGCTGTTAGTAGTTACAACGCTAGATGCTGTATCGGTATAAACTCGGTATAGGCCGATGCTCAAGTTCAGAAATCAGGAATCGTTAATCGAGGCGGGAAAAAATGGGAACATCTCTAGGCCCAGGTGGAAGGGGCGGCCGGGTTCCCAGGGAAGGCTCACCCTGTCTGGCTTCTCCTCGGGCGCGTCAGGGCAGGAGGACACCCGGGCCAGCGCCACCCTCAGCAGGGAGTCGAACAGGGGCACGGCCAGGTCGGAGTTCACCACGCCGGAGCGCGAGAGCTGGTCCCTCACCTCGCACAGAGTCTCTTCCACAGATTGGAGCTGTTGAGGGGGGGGGGGATGGATCGATTTTATAAAAGTTGTCATAAAACTGTATTGTGATTTGAGCTATGGTATCAGAGTCAATGCTATCAGAGTATAACTACAACATTAGGTATAGCGCTTGGACATCAGAATGTGTCCCAGGGGGTTTTGTTGGTGATACACCACAATTTTGTGATAGGAGTTGAATTATTGTTACATTTAAGGCGGCGAGTTGTAGTCCACGGTTGGTCGATATGCACTTAGTCGGACAAACGCTGGTGTTAATCAAAATCTCCCCATAATGACAAATCATTTCCCAATTATTTACTAAAGTAACAACCAAAACACCATTACCACCAATGACATTCCTATGCTCCTATACTTCCAAAATGGAGGCAACGTCACAGCACCATGTACAGGCCCAACTGAGAGGAGCTGACTTATTCTGAACTACACAACACTCCCGAGAACCGGTTCTACCTGGAAGGACATCTCGGGCTCCGTCCTCTGCAGCGCCGGGTTGGAGCTGTGCAGACAGATGGCCAGCAGGGCCTCCAGCAGACGGATGCTCTGTAGGGGCCACTCCTCCTCCAGCTTCCTGGCCGGGTCCCTGGTCCCGTCCTGAGCCGTCTCCTCCGGGTCTGGCGCGGTGGCGGCGGCCACCACCGACGGAGCCGGGGAGCCGTGGTGCGAGGGGCTGGCCTTGCCCTTGCCCTCCCTTTTCTTCTTGCCGCGGCCGTCCCTGCTCTTGCAGGTGAGCTTCTGGATGACCATGGCCATGAGGCGGGAGCACACGTCCAGGCCCCCCAGCCGGAAGAACTGCCGCTGGAAGGCGGGGCTGGCCAGGTAGATCCGGCGGCACACCGACCACACGTCGGCCGCCTGCCGCACCTGCTCCTTGGAGGGCAGCGCCACGCTGTCGGGGGAGAGGCAGGGCAGCCGGCCCCCCAGGGGCTCGCTGGCCGTGCTGTCGTAGCCCGACGTGTCCTCCGAGTCGTTGGCCGAGTCGCGGTCCGAGTCCGCCTCCTTGCTGACGCAGAGGAACGCCACGCACAGGAACAGGTTGATGGTGTTGAGGTGGGTCTCCGCCCGGCCGTGCCCGGGCCCCAGCCCGCCACCGCGGTTCCGCCGCCGGGGGCACGCCTCCTTCAGGCCTTCGTAGAACTTGCTGAGGCTCTGGGGGCCCTCGCCGGGGCCCCCGCCCTGGGACCCCGGGTCCTCGGCCAGGCCCAGCATGGAGTCCTTCTCCTGGGCGCTGGCGTTCTCCAGCTCCTGCAGTGCTCCGTCGGCGGGCTGGCCCCCGGCCCCCAGGATCAGAGTCTCGAACACCTTCAAAGCCCAGGACCGCGTCTGGTCCAGGTGGATGAGCTCCGTGATCTGGCTGAGGCCGTTGCAGCTGATGAAGAGGTCCCTGATCACCCTGCAGTAGAACACAGTGACACGGGACTCAGACAGGAGCAATGGATTCCCGATGCAAACACACCAGGATAATGCAGAGGTAGGGGGCGGTCTGGAGGGAGGATAGCTAGCTGGAGAACTTATTTATTAATTTAGTTCACAACCAGGCGAAAAGCAGATTCAAATTAGAAGAGATCAGATCAGATAACCAACAACAATTGATTCAATTTGATGCAGGGGCATGCCCAACTGAGCATGAGATAGATCAGAATCAATCTCTTTCCAATGCATCTATTAACAGGATATCTAGGATGTAACAGTCTGTTAACACATTTTTCCACTCCCTTAATTTTTCACAAATACAAATTTTCCTGTCTGTTCAATCTCAATTCATTTCTCCCATTTCAGTAGCCTCCCGGAATAATTATTTTCCAAAGTGGACGAGGAAAACAGTTGGGACTTCTTTAGATTAAATATAACACAACTTCTAATACTCATCCAACAGAACAAATCGGACCTCTCCCCCTGGCCTCCCTTAAACCCCCTCTACCCAACATGTGACTAAGAAAAATGTATGGCTAGCCTTGTGGAAGACTCCAGTCATGTGAAACAAGTGCAGGCACAGACAGACAGATTCATAAGATATTACATTCATATTTCTTACTCCCTGATGAGTTACTCAACACAGAGAGGAGGTTTTTTAACACTCATTTTATGAAGATTTTGTTAAACAAACCAGCCACCAGCCACTCATCAATAACACAAAGCAAGTGATTAGCATTCAAGATCTGAGCAGAGAGCTGGAAATTTAGATGAAATCAACTGAACTCAAATCGACCAATAATTACCAGCACCTTGTCAAGAGGAACTCTCAACCAGACCTCAATCAACTTAATATTATTAACATGATTAAATTAATAATTAGTATTCTGTGCAGGTTACACCGTTCGATCCTAAGCAATAAACACTGCTGGGCCTTTTGCAGCCGCCCACACCGTGGTCCACTGTGGGTAATATCCCAGTCCCCAACAGACTCTGACCTTACGTCTCAACTCACAGAGGGCTGTGATAAATAATTGAAAGGCACGAGCAGTTAGCAGCCAGTGACGCAGGCAGGCAGATCTGATGACCGGCATTGACAGAGCGGATTAACTCTCTTGACTCTGGGTTGGCTCATCATATTTGCTTCATGTCAGAGCACCACAGCACTGAGGCGTACCCAATACCACATTCAACAAGCCAGAGCCTTCTCTGCTGACAATCAGACTGTGGTTCATCCGGAAACAAATTGGACTCGTGCTAAACGGATAAGCAGGAAGAATAAGAGATGGTTTAACTGAACTTCCGTGGTTAAACATGGTATTTAGGGCATTTTTAGGGCCTTAAGAAGACGCTTTTATCCAAAGCGAATTACAATTACATTTGTAAATTACATTTACAAGTACATTTGTCTGAAGAAAGAGAGACAATATATTCACATGGCACTACTTAGAAAATCTAAGAGTAACACAAAAGGCCTCCTCAGCCCCTCTGGCGTCACCACGCCAACCATCCCTGATGAAGGCCACTGACAATAAACACATTGACACATAAACACACTGATACTAGATACGAATCCAACATCCCAAAACTACATTCTCGTAGGACAAACACCTGGCCACAACACAGAGCAGACTCAGACCTTTGCGTCAAACCCTCAACACACCCACCTTGACTTAAGGAGCGCCGGCAGTGTCTGCATGTAGACGAGCAGCACCTCCACGGGCAGACACTGGGAGTGGTAGCTGCACATCTGAGTGCACATGGTGGACACGCCCAGCTGCTGGGCATGGTGCACCAGCTCCACCCCCCGCTGCATCACAGGGTTGAAGATGTGCGTGTACAACTGCCACTGCACCACCGCGTTGCCCCGCAGCGTGAGCTGGCACACGTGGCCGGCGATCTGCTGGCTCAGCTGCCGGTCCTCGCCGAACACCAGCTCCTGGTAGGACTCCAGGGCGCCCCACTTCCACAGCATGTCCTCGGCGCCGCCGCCCCTCGGCAGGATGCCCTGGGAGCGGTAGCTCAGGCTGAGCGAGGCGGCGAAGGGCTCGCCCTGCTGCAGCGTCTCCTCCAGGCTGGGCAGCTGGCTGCTGTCCAGGGTGCAGATGTTGCAGGAGGCCAGCTTGGCCTTCTCCGAGGGCTGCCCGCCGCCCAGCTGGTCGAGGATCAGCCGGCCCAGGACGTTCAGCACGTGGGACTGGTAGGTGCGCAGCCCCGGGGCCTGGAAGGCGTGCAGCAGGGGTCCCACCACCGAGCGGGGGTCCATGCAGCAGCAGATCCCCACGGCCTGCACGCCGGCGAGGACCTGCAGGACGGCAGGCCCGTTGGGGGACAGCCGCTGCAGCAGGCGCAGGCACTGGTGGGCACAGGCGGCCAGGCAGCAGCAGCGCTCAGGGTAGCGCACGGCCGCGCCCTCCGGCCCCTCCTTGCAGCCTTCCTCCTCCTCGAAGGGGTTCCGCCGGGCGGCTTGCTTGAAGGCCGACACCGGCAGGCCTGAGAGGTCCCGGTGGTGGTGCAGGAAGTGGGAGTACTCGCAGCGGCGATGGCGGCGCCGGGCGCACACGGACTGGTGGAGCTGCTCCGACTTGGCCTTCTTCACGGCGCTGATGATCTTCAGGACGCCGGCGATGAGGCCCCGCACCCTCTCGGCGGCCTCACCGCCCACCTCGGAGTCCCTGGCCCGCGCGAGCCCCTCCAGCCGCAGCACGGTGACCTCGAACAGCTCCAGGCCGCGGTGCTGGATGAACTCGTGGATGAGCTCCAGGGCCTGGCTGAAGAAGAAGGGGTTAGAGGTGGAGGCCTGCAGGCAGCCCAGCAGCACCTGCAGGACCCCTTCCAGCAGCTCTGGCAGCAGCAGGGCCCGGTGGCGGTAGCGGGAGAAGGAGAAGTCGTCTTGGACCTCCTGCAGGGTCTTCTTGGGTCGAGGGGCGAAGGGGTCCGCCTGTCTCTCCAGGCAGCTGCGGATCTTGAGGGTGGCCCGCAGCAGGTCCGTCAGGCTGCGTCGCAGGCTGTCCGGCAGGGTCTCACTCTGACCCACGTCCACCGACATCAGGTGCAGGATTGTGCGTAGGAGCATTCTCTGGACCAGGGCGATGGGCTCCTCTGTCCAGCCTCCCGCCAGCTCCTCTGGCCCCGCTCCTCCTCCACCTCCGCCTCCCCCGGGACCACAACAATCTCCAAACTCCGTCAGGAACTCCGTCAGTGTGGGCACCACGCTGACCGCCAGGCCAGGGTTGTGGTTGATGCTCATGTCAAACTTGCACACCTTCTCCAGCAGGGAGAGCAGCACATGACAGAGGTCAAAGGGCGAGTTCTCCATGCGGTTGAATATCGACATGGCGGCCGGGTCGGTCAGGGTTTCGGCGTCCAGGGTTTGGGGGCCCGGCGTCCAGGGGTACGATGCGGTCATGGTTTCGGACGTCGCAGCAACGGACACGGGGATGGGAGGGGCTTCGGAGCGATGATGCTGACAGGACATGCGGAGGGCGGAGCCGTGCGTCCGCCTGGCCCTTGACCCGCCCTGGCCCGGCCCGGACGCCTTGGCGTCGGCGTTGGCGTCCGAATCGGACGTGGAGAGCTGGGACTTGCGCGCCTCCTTCACGGAGTACCTCTGGGCGATGCGGCGGGACCGACGCGACTTCCAGGTGGCGCTGCCCGTGTGCGAGCGCCTGCTGCTGCTCTGGGCATCGGGGCCGGCCTTCTGTCCAGCGCGGAGCGGGGGCAACCTCACCTCTCGGCTGAGGAACACCTCCAGCAGGGACGGCAGGGTGAAATCTTTCCAGGGTGGAAATGGAGAAAAGGAAAATCAATTCCATAGCACTTTCTCAAATTAGACAAGCCTGCCTGTTGGGACAATGGGCCGATTGCTTTGACTCTCGCAGAAACAGAAGCGTGTATCCAAACCACTTTACACTCAATATTGCACTTCCCTGGGCCCTAAGCAATACACCCACCAGGTGCGAAGACGGTCGAACGGTTGTGGAAAAAAAGAGGCATAAAGACACTCTCACTATTTATAGGTGGATAATTCAATGGAAATAGGATAACTAGAAGAAGTCAGATGAGTAAGGAGAAGCCTGTTTACAGGAAAGCCTCTAAACCCTTGAAGACTCATTTAGCATACATGCAGGAATTAATAAAGGAAAAATGTCTCAAGTAAATGATACAAAGGATTAGCACTTCTACGCTAAATAGCTAGGTCACCCAGAGGATGCCATCACTGGTCCTGTGAGGATGTCGGGCTGCCTAGGTAAATGGGTCTGAAAATGGGAGTCGAATCTTCTTAAACACTAAAAAACCTTGTGTGTAGTGGAGAGGTGTAACATTTTAATATTTGAGTTCTTTACCACAAGACTCTGTAGACTTAAAGGGCTGTTTTTTTAGGATTATATTAAACAGAACCATAGTAAAAGATAAACCACCAAGGGAAATGACAAACAATATATAGTTACAATATTTGTATGACATTGGCCTGTGCCCTTAAAGCATAATGTTTATCCTACAGCACAGAAGAGCAACAAACAAAAAAATAGATGTAGGTATAGGTTATGACAACAGGGATGCATGGAACAGATTAGGGATCCTTCCCCTTGTATTGACCAATACCGTGTTAACAACATGGCCCTTTCACACCTTTTCGTAAAAATCCCAGCACTCTGATAAAAGCCACACAGGTATTGACTATAATCCTACCCTATGCCCACCTGCTATCAGACGGACATCAGACGACAACACGGACATGCCAGGCCAGGCGCGGCTCCATCCGTTACGATGCGTGGTCATTAGGGTCTAGGGTCTAGGGTCTAGGCTCTGGGGTCTGGGGGGGGGTACTGTACCTGGGGCTTTGTCCTCCTGCACGGGGATCTTCCACACCAGGGGCAGCAGCGAGAGCAGCAGGGTGAGCAGCTCCTCCCGACAAGTCAGCTCCTGCGCGAAGGAATGACACAGAACCCGGGAGACCCTCAGTGTCCACCGTCTCAAGCCCCCCTGCCTCCAGCCCCACGCTGTGTTCACACCTCCACGTCACAATGCAATGCCCCCCCCCCCCTACCCCAGGCGGCATGTGGCTCAGGAGGTAGAGTGGGTTGGCTGGTATCCAGAAGGTTGCTAGTTCGATCCCCGGCCCCTCCTAGCCGAGTGTTGAAGTGTCCCTGAGCAAGTGTCCCTGACACCTTACCCTTACTGCTCCAGGTGAGCTGGCTGTCACCTTGCATGCCAGACGCTGCCGTCGGTGTGTGAATGTACAAGGTAGCCAATATTGTACAGCACTTTGAGTGGCCACTGGTTAAAAAAACGCTATGTAAATGCAGTCTGTTTTGCATTCCCCAAGTTAAACCGTTGGCGAGATCCATATACCAGCTCACGTGTCTCGCAGCCTTTGCAGTGCATGGAATAAAAATGAATTGAATCCCTGTTTAAAGCGATCAAAATCACTAAATCACTTTGATGTTTAGAAATATGATATAGCATGATATGTTAGGTTCAGGGGTTTTTTGTTGACATTTTATCTGCCCATTTCAGTACTTAATAGATGAACTTTGAACATGATAATTAACCAAGTATGTATGGCGGAAGAAATATTGGGATTATGTTGAATATGCAAATGTGAATGATTGGGTCTTTGAGGAAGATGAGAGCCGTACTGACGGTTCAATTCTAGTGCTGCATGGAATAACAACCACCACTGCACACACACACACACACACACATCACAGGAACGAAAATAACTTCCAAGCTCATTAATGTGTGTACGCCTCTGTACTTGTGTTCACTCCTCTACAAACAGAGCAGGACAAGATGCTTCTTTATATAAAGACAGATCTGTGTGATGCATCAAAGGGAGAATAATTTTTGCAATTGTTTAATGCTTAAATGTGATAATTGCCATGACACAAACTAAATAACTACAATTATCCCCATCCATTTCAAAGCTCCACGCTATAAATATTGACACGGACATGAACAAAAACAGTTCTTGTTTCTGTTTTGACAACTCCTATAGAGAGCTCAGTCCCCAGATCACAGTCCATGGGCATTTCATAAACTGGTTAGTGGACCGTAGCAAGCATTTATACATAATGTTTCGCTGGTAACAGCTCAGACTGAAACAGAAGAGAGGGAAGGCCACACATACCACAGTCACAGCTGTGCCGTTTAGCAAAGATTTCACGCAATGTCCGGGACATGGCGATTATTCATTCAATAATAAATCTGCTACCAACAGCAAAATCTTCTCTTCGATTGCTTTGAAAGACACTTCAGGGCCAGCACAAGTTGAAATGACTAGAATGACAGAAGGCAGCGGAGAAGCAATTTAGTAGGGAAGAAACAAAATCACTTGTTTACTACCTTCAGAAAAAATAGGCTACTGCACTTGCCTTGTCTTCTGTAATAGCGGGCTGAGGATACTTCAGATTCTTCTAATGAAACACTATTCTAACTCTTCTTACTATTCCAATATTGGTGGAAAGTGAACCGCAAAGATAATGTTTTGGTTTTGCATTCTATTAGTGTGTCAGCTGTTTTTGTTGAAATCTACCTCTCAATTGAATCCAATTTGTATTGTATTATATTGATAATATTAATTATTGTGTGATTTAAATCCATTTTAATTCCTATTGTTGCATCGTCTTGTTTTGCATGAACAGTGCTAACCTATCCCTTTGGCATCAGGTATAAAAGAAAAACGAAATGCCTCAATGGAAACAGGTTCTCTCGGCAGGGGAAGACATATGATCACATGACCCACGCGGCCGGCAGCGTCTCGACTCATAGCTAAAACCCCATACCCTCGTAATCAATCAGAATCGGTCAGAGAGGTTGTACTAGTATAGTATTATCAAAAGGATACATGGCAAGTTCACAGTGAGACAAGTTTCATTTGGTTAACCTCTGTGAGCAAAGCGCTCCAGAGTCAACGTTGAGGCAGAAGCAACATGAGGGTCACTCAGAGAGCGGCCCGTGGAATAATAAAGGAACAATGTCCGTCTCTGTGGGTGAACCAATCTGCCCATCGGCTAACATGGCCACTTAAACAGCAAGCATACAAGTCACTGTTATAAACGGACTAGTGCAACACCATGAAATAAAATGGGTGCCCTGCGACACGTTGATAGAAAAATACACAAAAGACACTTAGCCTTATTATTAACATGAGCACTTGTTTCATATAAGCAACCCTAGCAATAGTGGTGGATATAGATATTTATATAGATATTTGGTCAATGGCTGGATGGTTTGAACTGTGCTGAAGCTAGGAAGAGAAGGGGGAACTATAATGTAACCCTACGTGTTACACTTAGGGTCAGCAGCCCGCCACAGGACTCTTTGCTTTTACTCTGTTCGTTAACTTTGTTGACTTCCACTGTACAATAGCATCCGATCACCTGGGTCAATTCACTGTGTGTGAAACTTTATTAGTACCGGACGTGTCACAGCAGAAAAAATACAGGATATAAAACATTCCATAAAAACAACAAAAATCTAAATCTAACTGTGGATATTAGATCTGAATAGATCTTGGGCGTAGACATGTTTGGGCGTGCTCACCTGGTCAATGATGGAGTCCAGCGTGCTGAGCAGCAGGAAGCCCCGCCCCCTGA
>JAOPUA010000044.1:5264334-5275095 GCA_027122455.1 Trisopterus luscus
CACACACACACACACACACACACACACACACACACACACACACACACACACACACACACACACACACACGCGCAGCCAACTTCAGAGAACATCACCATACTACGGGAGTCGGAGAAGACTGGAGGGCTGCCAGAGGATAGCCTGCACTTTCCTATTGTCATAAGGGTTAGAGGAAATGGTCTTCTTCCGTACTATGATGAAAACCGAAAATGAATTTTAACGTGTGTGATAGTGACACACATTGAATGTATCGCACAAAAGTAGGCCAAAGGGCAGCAGCCTACAGCGGCTCAGGGTCGCCCTGAAACATTTGTAAACATGACGCATCTCAACTTTGTGACATGTGTTATGAGAAGGGAAGGCTGTGTTGCATTCTTATACAGTGCTTTCTTCTAATACCGTAATCCTTTTAACATGTCGTTTTTAGGTGTTAAACACTTGGGATATAATAGTTTGAATGGGCAGCGTTTAACTGCTTCAGATTTGGATTCATAAATAGACCCAAGAGCATATCCCTGTAAATGAAGCATCAATTAACTGCATGAATGTCTCAGACACAATAACCCTTTTATGTCAGCGTATACAGGTGATCAGACTTGCCACCTGCACATACTTACTTTAGTCCTTCCGTTTATCGTGTAGTTTCCCAGTTTCCCGTTGCAATGTCTGACCAGATCATCCATCCGACTCATCAGAAAGCGGATCTTCTCGCATCCCTTCTCCTGCCCGTCTATCCACGTGATCTTGTCTCCTCGGATGTCCTTGGTGGAGTCGCTCTTCTGGCTGACCAGCTGGCCGTCCGTGAACCGGCCGGTCTGGTGCAGCGCCTTCACGTCCTGCAGGATGCAAACCCCGGTCTCCGCGCCGAGGAAGTTGTCCACCACGCAGATCCCGTTCTTGTTCATCAGAGGGATGATGTAGTCCGTGGCGAGTTTCTGCGGGGACGGTCTCGTCTGTCCATTGGGCTTGGCGTTGTTATTGCCACCAACACCACTTGATTTGTCCATGACCTCCTCCGGTCCCTCGGCGTTGGTGATAAAGCCTCTCATGCGCTCGCCGCTCGGCTCCGGTTGCTCGGCGCTCCGGATCTTTTGTTTGGATCGCTCCGGTTCCTTGCCCTCCCGTGCAGACAGCGCCGGTTCGGGGGTCTGTTTAGGACCCTGCTGCGCCGCCGCCTCTTGGCATATCAGCTTGTGCGTCCCCCAGTGCTGCTTCTGGTGCTCCTTGCTGCAGTAAAACGAACTGCGGCACCGACCGCACTTGAGGAGGTTTTCCATTTTCCCGCAAAGTTCGCAGTACGAGCGCTCCCGTTCCCGTTCCCGTTCCAGATCCAGTGCGCTTTTCTTCTTCTCCATGTTTGCGGCTCGGACGCAGTCAGTACTTCGTCTTTAAACGTGTGTACTGCGTCTTTAATTTCCAATCCTTCACATGCGCCCTGTTAACTTCGGAAACGCTCCGCCGCCTGCTGCCACGCTACCCCGACCGGGACGAAAAAACATGACCCCCGCCGCACGGAATCCTACGAAATCGATACACGAAGTTCTTCTGTACTTCGCGCATGAGCACCACACGGCATAATAAACGTCCATTCAAGCCCACTTTTCGATCAGAGCGCGATCAGTCAGGACGTTTCGGCGCGAGCCCGCCGTCCGACATGACACATGGCGCCGTTCTGCGTGCGCTAAGCTTTTTTGGGATCGACGCTCAGAGCCCCTCCCACCGCGACGCGCACCGGGAAGTCCCGCCCCTCGACGTCAAATCGTGCGTAACCCACCTTTCAAGTCTCCCAGGCTGCGTTCCAAACAGCGTAGCTTTTTTAGTTTGACTTCTAGTAGGTACGGCAGCTACCCTTACCAAGTCCGTACTGTTGCTCACAGTATGCATACTCCCATAGTAAATACTACTAAATATGCTCATTTAGTATGATACTAAATAGTATGGTAGTATGGGTATGGGTCGCCCTGCGTCCCAATTCCACTACGTGTAAGCCAGAAAAAAGATTTTGTGTGTCCCAAAGTATAGTATGGAAAAATAGTAAGCCACAAATACCAGGATGTGGCACTACATCCGTTTGCGTTTTGTTGTATGCAAGCCAGCATGCTTTTGGGGTTGTTCTGCCACAGAATCTGCCGAGCAGCAGAAGATACGTGGGCGGCGCTGGCAATACAGGTGTGCTCACCAGTAAAATCACCTGCAGTATCTCCCAAATGTATTCATACTGTGCGCAAAAATACGTACTTTGTAAGGATAGCTGTAGTACGTACAAGTAAAAAGAAAAAGTATGCGACTTGGAACGTGGCCTCCATTCAATGCGTAAGTCACAAAGACAATCCCATTTAAATAAACTTTTTTTTTTTTTCACAATTTTAGACCCCAATCGTTTTATCTACGCTTGCCCATTTGTTTTGGTTGAGAGATATTCATACTGTATAATTTATACCGGAATGCAAAACCACAACCCATTATTATTTTTCTTTATTCCTACGAGATCGTCTCTGAGAGGTGCCTTCTTAAACGAGCATGCAGCAGATGTGCCTGATGCGGTGCCAAGGCGCGGCTGGCATTGCGCCAACACCAAGCCGGCACCAGACGCGTGCCACGTACGCATTGGCACCAGTCCCTGGCAAAACCGTTAAATGCAGTGTGTTGATTATTGTCATGAAGTACATTGTACTTTGTAACGGGAGTCAGATATTTAATTGGCAGTTATAAAAAGTGAAGGAAATCTAAGTAGGTGGTGTTTTGCGTTTATATATGCTCATCCTTGGATACAGGACAACTATTAAGGCTAAATCGTTCACATGACTTATACGTTTTTAAATAGATAGTTGTGACATAGTTGTGAGGCCACTTTCACCTTAAATACCACATCTTTTTGGTTTGGTTAATTAATAAAGGAACATGATGATGATGATGATGATGATGATGATGATGATGATGATGATGATGATGATGATGATGATAGATACTTTATTGATCCCCAAGGAGAAAAAGCTTAAAGACATCACATATAACATACACATACAGCATGAACATGATTATTAAAAAGATATCTACATGAAAACTATGGACAATAAAATAGACTAAATAGAAAGTCCACATGAATGTACTTAGGGCTGTATAAGCTTGCAGTGACAGGGCAGGGACTGACCCAGTGATTTATGTACGGTAAGGTGCTCTATGATAGTGTGCGTCATGATGGTAGTGCAAATAGCATTGTTACATGAAACCAGCACGATTCATCAGATCTATGTATACCTTATACTTATTTACTTATCTAGGCTACTTATATTACATATACATAAATGTAGGCCTATATACAGTACACAGAACATGTGTAGGCCAACAGCACAATTCACATTCAAAAGACAACAACAAAGCAGTTTATCTCCAGTTGTTACGAGAAGAAGACATTCTGCACAGTCTCTCTTGTGACAGTTTCCATTGTACGAAGGAGGTCACAACAGACGCACTCGTTGGCTGCGCGCCACTCTCCGACAAGAGAGGCCAAATAAACTACATATCCCAGCATCCCTTTCTCCAGACTACTGACGTACATGAAAAGTGCCAAAGACCCCTAAAACACGACTCATGTAGATGCCCGTCGTAAATGTATGTTTCCTATTATGTGTGATAACATTGCGGTTATGTTTTAATTATCATTATTTTATATATTTACTCAACCCTATTTATAACCTGCTTTCGTTTTCTGTTTAAGTTTAAAATCACGGTTGACCATAGTAAACAAGCCCGAATCAGGCTTGTTTACATTGTCACGGACAGTGTTGCCAGATTGTGCCAGATTCCCCGCCAAATCTGGCAACACTGATTGCAGCACGCTTCAGCCAGTGTTGCCAGATTTGGACGGCAAATCGGGGCAAATCTGGCAACACTGGTCACGGAAGCCTTGAGTTAGTTTTCCTTGTGGCTTGCAAAAAAAAAATACTAGCTTCTCGGCATTATAGAAAGATTGAATAGAAAAAAATCCGATTCATAAAGCATAATGAGTAAGGGAGACGGTAAGTTCTGCCCTTGAAGACAGGTTTGACTTAACTTAAAACATCCGTGCAGTGTTATTTGGTGTTGTTGATTCCAGCATGCGCTCCTGTCCTCCATTCAGAGCCTCATATTAACATCACGCCAATACAATACAATACAATATAACCCTGATTGTTTCAGTTCATTTACGAGATTAAGTGATTTTCTAGTATCTATGAATAATGTTGTGTCAATTATTGTCTTTGTCGTAGCCCAGGGATGTGGGAAAAAAGCAGGCGGAGTGCAGGACCGTGATGCGAGTGCCAATCCTTGCTCCTCACCCGTCATCGCTGCCTTCAAAGGTACATGTCCCGTGTGCTGCTGATGATGGGCGATTGTGATGGGACCTGGGATGTTTGCAGGTACCGCTATTATCAGACACCGGTTTAACTTTTAACATTTTCAAAAAGTTTTTCAGCAGGAGCTTGACACAAAACACGACAAACATGAACGTCTGGTCAAGATCAGCCGTGATATCACCATTGAAAGCAAGAGGACAATTTTTCTCTTACACAGAGTCACCAGGTATTTATATTTATTATTTGTATTGTGTTGCATGGGTTGAGGGTTCAGCCTCAAGACATAATGCGATATAATAGGCTAGTTGATTGATTCTGTTTGTGCAGCATGCTCACTTGAACCAACCTTATCAATGAATGTGCTCGGTATAATAATGGCATGTTGTGCCCTTTACTCTTCTCAATGGAGTGAAAAGTGCATAAATCATAGTTGTAGCTATTGTTCATATCTTGCAGATATAACTAAAGTTTTTGTGCAATGCCTGTACACAAAACCTTTGGTTGTATATTTTAGATATCAACAACAATAGCATAATTCATCGTTTTTGTTATTGTGGATGACTTCAATATACAAACAAAGGTTTTGCAGGCATTGCACCACACCTATTCTTAGAATAAATTAGGGCAATTTTGATTTTTGATAGGACTCAGAGGTAAATATAGAGCTATGTCATTAAATCAGAATAACGTTTAGAATAAATGTGCCACATAAATCCACGACACCTAGAAACTAAACCACTTACAATATGGTTTTGTGTATTTGCCTTGTTGCTGCAGTGTCACAGATGTGGAAAGCATTCTGAAGGAATCGGATGTGAAGCTGGACTTGGTCAGGCTGAAGATTGCTCAAATTGCAGAAGAGCTGAGAGGGGAGGACATATACCAGTTTCACAGAGCCTTCACTGCCGGTGAGTGAATAAATTGTCATTTTCATAATTGTCACTTTCGATAACTTTTTAAGTAATTTTGATGCTCATGCTTCAAACAGCCTGGCAAGTTACAATTTAAAAACAGTCTTTGACATGTGAATTATGCATTTCCTCAAATAACAATCATTTTTTGTCGCAGTATGCATACTTTCATACTAAATTGTACTAAATATACAGATTTTGTATAATATAATGGTAGTATGGGTGTTGGAACTGATATGACTGTGGCAATTATTCTTTATTCTTTGTTGCAACTAGGGGTCATTACATATGTCTTATCTTATGTAGATCTATATATGTATCACATTCACGTGAACTTTGAAAGTCATTGCAATTAATTGATTTTGTTCAAGAATCATGTTTCATATATGTTTTGATCCATCCTTTTTTCGAGTCCCTATTTTGACATGAGCAGCAGAATGCATCAGCTGGTACCCAATGGGTCAAACAGCTGTACACATTTTTTCTAAATCACCCTTTACAATGTTTTTGAAGTCAAATTCACATTGTATCCACAAGCATTCTGCTAAGTCATTACATGGCACAGTGCTAGAGTTGGTCACGTCCTATCCCATTCACAATACCCCAGATAAGATCAGATCACAATCTCTTAGCTAATGAAAAACTTCATGCTTTCCCCCGCCAGGAAGCCGAGGCCTATCAGCCGCTTATGAACTGTTAGGACGTGGTGGTTTCTGGTTGTTCCATATTGTTCTATTATTGTTGTATTCAAATCTAAAAAACAGAATTTATGAATGGGACATGCAACTGCATCTGCAGAATGGAAGTCCATTCAACCCACGACTAAGGCTGTGGTTCACCTGATGCCTAACATTTAATATAGTGTTAATTCCACGTACCTACCTACCTAAAGCCAGTGTTGTTTGAGGCGCCTCGGTTCAGTGAGACAGTGCTGATTGTGACCCTCCGTTGATGAATCTCCTTATCAAGTTTTTGCTGGTCAGGCCGAGACGCTGGGGGCCGGGGTGGGCCGAAAACACCAAAACACATTAGAGGGAGTCAGGCTATTATCTACTAAGCTAGGGAAGTCATTTATAGATTGCAGCTATGAATACTCATGCGACGTGACCAGTGGCAGTTCCCACCAATTAGAGGCCTCATTTTTATTTACTTGGCTGTGTTTCTTATCACATTTATTAGATTGAGAGCGGGTCCTGATACAGTGGCAATCTCTCCCAACGGCCGGTCATAATCACGGCTGGGCAAGCAGTCTGCATCCCCTTCAAAAGGCTGTGCACTTTGAAACAAGGCACAATAAAGGACCTTGGCGTCCTTTTTAAAAGGAGCTGCCTTGCCGATAACAGCAGGCGAACGTGGGCTTTTCAGCGTAGCCGTAATACTAGCTACGTGGTTTGGAGCTTGTGTGGGTGGTTCCCAGTCACCATGCAAACAAACGACCTACAGTTCTCAGAATACGATGACTGCAACCGAGTAGAATTCCCTGCAAAACCTGTACGTGCCAGGCTACACATGCAGGGTGCATTCATTCATCATTCATTTGTGTTGTATGTAATGATTGATTTGATTTTTATCCTTTCTACGTGCATTGTTTATCTAGTGGTGAATGCATTCTTGCTAGCTGAGTGGGGAAATTTATGAAATTTTAAATTTAATTTATATTTGTGTTATATATATATATATAAAGTATATCTATATATATATATAATGATAGATTTTAATGTTTCTGATCCTTTCAATGTGCATTGTTTACCTTGTGGTTAATGCATTCTTGCTACTTGAGAGTGGACATAAATGCAGAACTAAAGATTATCCATTTAGTTTGAATGGTTTCCAAAGATTCTAGAAGGTGTGTTCGCCCATTACAATATGGCTTCTCGGTGAGAAAGGTCTATACTAGGTTGTTATGACGTTCTCAAGTTCAAAATATATAAAAACCTGAGGAAATAAGTTGTTTAGGAACCAACTTGAAAACAAAACCAACAAAATTAGTATGACAACCGTGACCTCCTCATATTTCAATCATTGCAGTGTCCTCATATTTTCCTATTAGTCTTGCCATTAGAGGCACTAGGTAGGATGTCCTGTCTCCTCTAAAATGTTTTTGAATTCCCCAGAGTCACTCCTCAGTCAGTGGCTAGTCCGCGAGTCTACAAGGGTGTCAGTAACGGGAATAGCCACCTCCAGTAATCATTGGGAAGGAAAGGAAAGACGAAGGTGGTGGAGGGGGTGCCGTCTACATCGGATCATTGCAGATCAGATTCTCAGAACCAAATTTTATAGTGGTATTATGTAGGAGCTGGGACTGAGTGCACGGTGAGCGTTGCTTGTAGGTGGGTGGAGTCAGAGCAGGGTGGGGGTAGGGGGTGTGTCAGGGGGGGAAGCATTGAGATCTCGTGTAGGGGGGCCCGGGGAGATAGAGGGTGCTTTGAAGTTCAGTCGCCGCGTTTAAAGTAAACTTTGGACACAAAGTCTTCCGTCCTGCGATTATCGACTGGTTGTTTGCACAGCGGTGTGAAAACAAATGAGGATTCATCTCAGCTGGCCCGCCACACAACGTGAACATCCTCGCTTCAGACGCAGTAGTGACCTGATGTTGCATATTTATACTCCTACTGTAACCTCCCTCTGTAAAGATATTATCCTTTTAACTCCTAGTTGGTTTAAAATAAGAAAACTGCGATGATGGCTTGTAGGGGGTTGTCAACATACTCATAAGTTGGTTCCTTACAACTTATTTCCTCAGGTTTTTATATATTTTGAACTTGAGAACGTGAATTGTCCTCATACCAACCTAGTCTAGACCTTTCTCACCGAGTAGCCATATTGTAAGTTGGGCGAACACACCGTCTAGAATCTTTGGAAACTATTAAAACGAAATGGAGAATCTTTAGTTCTGCTTTTCATTTCCACTCCCATGTAGCAAGAATGCATTCCCCACAAGGTAAACAATGCATATTGAAAGGATCAGAAAAATGCTACTGGTGCTTTTTACGGACTTCATGATATTTACTAGGACAGCCTCTAGGATATTTTATAAGATAAATCATTTCAGCAGAGATTTCATATTTTGTGTGCTACCGTTCTCAAATTCAGATCAGAATGACAACCGGGTTGGAGGTCTGCTCCGATTGTTAATGCTCTTTGTTGTTCTTCTATTACTTGTATGTGTCAGGAATCCAGGAGTATGTGGAGGCCGTCTCTTTCCAGCACTACATCCGCCACCGCACCCTCATCAGCCTGGAGGAGATCAATGCCATGCTGGTGTTCACTAAGACACACACTATGGACGCCAAGGTAATTCTTTAAAAGCTCTTGTCTTCTCTGTGCACGGTGAACCATTTCCTCTGGGGATTTTGTAGTGTAGCACACGGTCCTGAGGGGCGATGTAATGTGAGTGATATTGAAGACCGTTTGGGCGGGTTAGTTATATTATAACTAGAGTACAGCGCGTGACTTCTCAAGCTTGATCCACCCAGACGTACGAATACCCGACTGACTTTTAATCTGACATTTGACCTACATTTCCTAACCAAGGTGACCTGGAGTACTTACTAGTTGCGGTGGAATATGGCTCAGGAGGTAGAGCGGGTTGGCTGCAAACCGGAAGGTTGCAAGTATGATCCCCAGCTCCTCCGAGGTGTCCCTGTCCCACCCGAACTTCTCCCGTCAATGTGTGAATGAATGGGTGAATGTTAAGCTATATTCTAACTAACTAGTTACCTGCCAGCTACTTACTCGTCCCACCGTTCTCACGTCTCTCCCCCCCCCCCCCCCAGGAGCCCACCGAGGAGGACGCCCCCCTGGCGGCGGTGACGGTGGCCCCGCCTGGCTCCCCGCCCTTCCAGGTGATCCCGTCGGACTACCTGCTGGGCGTGGCCGACCTCACGGGCGAGCTGATGCGCATGTGCATCGGCAGCGTGGGCAACGGCGACATCGACACGCCCTTCCAGCTCAGCCAGTTCCTGCGGCAGGTGCACGACGGCTTCTCATACATCGGCAACTCGGGGCCCTACGAGGTGTCCAAGAAGCTGCACACGCTGCGCCAGAGCCTGGCCAAGGTGGAGGACGCCTGCTACGCGCTGCGCGTGCGCGGCTCCGAGATCCCCAAGCACATGCTCGCCGACGTCTTCGCCAGCCGCGACGCCATGATGGACGCCGACGAGGGCGTGGCCTAGGCGGGCAAGGGGGGCGTGGTCGAGAGGGGGGAGGGCGGTGCGTTGTCCAGAGGGGGGGCGTGGCCGCGAGGGCAGAGCGGTGTGTGGCCTAGAGGGGGGCATGGCCCAGAGGGGTGGGCGGTGTGTGGTCTGTAGGGGGCGTGGCCTACAGGGTTGGGGGGTGTGGCCTACAGGGGGCGTGGCCTACAGGGGTGGGCAGTGTGTGGCCTAGAGGGGGCGTGGCCCAGAGAGGTGGGCGGTGTGTGGCCTAGAAGGGGCGTGGCCCAGAGGGGAGGGCGGAGCGTGATGCGTTGCAGTCTTTAAGGTTTACGTTGACGTGGCGTGATTCTGCAATTGTTACCGTGCGGTTTTCGCTATTGTTGTGTGTTGTGTTATAATGTTCTTTTTTTTTATGATCGTCTTTTCATTGAGTTTCGTTGTTTCATGTGTGGCCCGACGTGTTGAATTGAAAGAAAGCATTATGTTGCCAACGAAGTTTGATTACGGCAATGTTGTTTTTGCAATTTCTAAGTTGTGAATAAACTTACGGGCTTCAGAATATTGTGCGTTTTTTAGTGACTCCTGCCCTGGCGATAGTACACTCATGTGCTAGCCCACTTAGATAGAACCAGTAGAGCCAGCGGTGGACTCTCACCGCATGCATAATAGCAGTGGGAGCACCATTTCACTAGCAGGAACCCTGGCAGGCCTGTACACGCACACGCACACACGCACTACTCTTCCTCTTCCCTTGATAAACAAGCTTCACATCCAGGAGGAAGAATGGAAGCCTGTTGGAAGTCAAATTTATAGTTGTAACAGCAGCTAATTATATTTGGATGTTGTATCCAGGTGCAATACACTGACCCAGTTCTGGAATAAATGTCACATGTAGCCACAGAGCGAGTGAGATTAGCTCGGTTGATAGTTAAAAACACAATAGGAATCTCTGTATAAACATATTATCATAGATATGTTTCAGACAGTGTTGGTATATTGTGTTAGGGCGCCACGGTGTGGCCAATAGGCATAGTGCAATCTTGAGCGATTTTTCATTGCCTGTGGCGGAGATTATTTAACTTTAACTAAATCCCCAGTTTGAAAACAAACATCGACCTGAAATGTGGATTGATCATTTTATGTACTGTACAAACGACTCGGCACATAGGCGGTCACTTAATTCCTAAACAGGCCAACAGACTCATAATTCATATTCAACTGGCTCATCCTCCCGTCCTGTCATCCGTTATAACCTCATCCATGTGTGCGTTTTTCGCCTATGTTATGGCCCATCTTAAGAGCAAACAGAGGCGGACGGCATGGGAAGCTGTCCGTACTATTTTGCTTGCAACAGGAGAT
>JAOPUA010000044.1:5344173-5361335 GCA_027122455.1 Trisopterus luscus
CAAGATGTGGTTGGCCGTGTCAGTTCCTCTGTCACCTCCTGCTGGGCCCGGTGCAGTCGCTGGGAGGGAGGGAGGGAGGAAGGGAGGGAACAAGAGAGAGAGAGAGATAGAGATAAAGAGAGAGAGAGAACGAGAGAGAGAACGAGAGCAAGAGAGAGAGAGAGAGAGAGAGGGAGGCTTGCCTGCCATCGCTGCCGGTGGCTGTGATTAGAGAGTGGAGGCAGCCATTATGCTGATATAGACAAGCAGGGCGCCGCTGATGGGAGTCAGGCGAAGGGCGGGTGGAGGGTGGGGGGAGATGGGGGTGTGTGTGGGAGGGGGGGAGGAAGGTGGGGGAGGCGTCTGCATGACACACTGGAAAGGTTATCATGGCTGCAGGGGTTTCATTAGAAAGGACAAATTACTCCTTTACACGGCTCAATGGAAGGAGACCGCGATATGAAAAAAAAAAGATAGAAAGGAGAGAATGTCTGGTTGCCTCTCCGGAGATGCACTAAAGAGGTATGGTGTGTATCCTCCAGTCTCCCACATCCTATCGACATTTATATACTTCCTTCCGGGATAATAATTGAACTCACAACCGCTGCATAAATTGCCATTTTTGTTAAGGTACATCGGGGGGCAAATGTCGAGGTAAAGGTCGCAGTCGTCGTCGTCGTAGCAGCAAGACGCAAGCGAAGGTCTGGTGTTCTGGGACCGCTCCTACCTGGACCCGTCCGGCAGCTTCCGGTCAAAGGAGGTGCTCCGGGGAATGGCGTTGGCCTGGTGCTGCTGGAGGATCTGCTGGCACTGCAGGCGGTCGGGCCCCTGCGTGGGGGAGCTCCGGGACAGGGCCTGGCCCGAGGGGCCCGGCACGCGGTGCCACGTGGTGTTCCTCCGGAACGGCGTCTTGTACTCGCAGGGCGTGCCCTCGCTGTCCACCTTGTACTCCACCATGGGGATGCGGTAGAGCTCAGAGCAGCCCCTGGGGGGAGACAAGGGGGGAGGGAAAAGAGGGAGGCAGGGTGAGAAGGTAAAAGGTTCCGGGAACACTCAGGCTGTCAACATGTGAGACATGTTTCGGCATCAGGAATCCCAGTCGTGGAAATGCAACCAGTCATTTTGATGTTTTTTGTGTGCTTGATGTTTGATGGATTTTGATGTTCTTCTACTTTGTTGTGCGAGACTGATCTTCATAGAGTTCATTGAACCGAACTTCAGCTACGGCTTTTTGCGGAGTTCTATTCCCCTTGATGGGATGGGGAGCGCTTCTTCAAGGGTTTCCCGGCTATGATATATTTGTTGTGGTCTATTTATCCGAGAGACTATTCTCTTTGTGTGGACGTGAAAGCACTTCATCAAATGAACGGCATCGTGAAGATCTACCTTCTAACCAATGGGTGGATTCTTTGCAAGGGCACGCATGCACTCTCGGTGACTCACGCACTTGTCACAGATCGAATGCGCACACGCCATCACCCGTGAGAGGGGACGCACGCGGGCATGAACAAAATGGCTTACAGCGCTCATCAGAGATGCTTAAACAGCGGCTAATGCTCCGCTACAGTGGCGGAGCCTGTAATCTGCAGCTTGACACTTAACCCTGATGCGAGGCCGGCCCCCTCTGCCATGCAGCATCAACCCACCGGATGCGTGCGTGCGGGCGTTCTCCAGCCATCTCCGTGCCATTACCGTTAGCAACAACACATGCACTGAAGCTGCTGGCCCCAGCAGCACCCCCGGCGCTATTTCATGCAACATTAATCCCTGACTTGAGGGCGAGCGTGAGGCGAGCTGTTTGGGTGGGGGTTGGGGTGGGGTTGGTGTGCATGTTTAGAAATGGGGTATGGGTGGAGCAGTGGCTGGCCTGAGAGGGAGGTGGGGTGCGGTGGGATGGATTCACAGCAGGGGGTGGTGGTGGGTGATTCAGCGTTAAACATCCTGGGTGTTCTGCTAACCCTCCTGAACCATCTTGAGCATGACCCCTATGATTACACTAAATAACCCCCCCCCCGTCCACCACCAAACCACCACCACCACCCCCACTAACCTTCCACCATGACGTCCTCACTATCCCAGATCCACTGCCGCGGTGGAGGGGTCTGGGGCCAGGACGGGGGAGGGTGAGGGTGAGGGCTGCCCTTGTATATGCTCTGTGGTCGTACGTGTACACAGTGGGGCTTGTGTTGGGCGGACCGGCGGATTGAAAAGGGCTGTGGTTGCAGGGGACACTAATCCCTTCCCGGAGAGACACTCTTTCATCAGCATTGAGGCCGGCAGCTGAGCTCTTTTTTTATTTTACTGCCGGCCCCTCGGACGGGAAGACACTGGGAGTGGACACCACCATTGTCCTGCCCCTCTGTCTCTCCCTCTCCGTCTCCTTCACCGTGCTCGAGAGCATTTGGTCCATGTCAAGCTCATCCGTGATGGAGGCATGTCAAGTTGTTCCCCTTTTGCGCGCTTCACATCTCAGCACTTTCATTAATACTGTATGGATGCGCCGTGCATCACTGGCTTTATGTATGGAGCCCAGAGGGTAATGAACGGGCATTAAACCAGCATGGAAGTAATACAGGTCACAGCCCTATTAGGTGCTGTGTTTGAGCGCTACTGATGAGTGCTGGATGTAGCATTAGTGGAGGGAGAAAAGTGTAGCTCACCTATTATGAGTTTATTTGAATTCCCTTACCACATTTTGGAACTTGTACAACTCCCAAAAGATAAGGGTGTTCATAAGGTGTGGATTGTTGGTCAATGACCTTTTTCTGCAGAGCTGTTAAAGTCAGTTAATACCAAGATTAGCTGAATGTGTTGCTCCCGGAGGCCAGACTGCCATGTGTATTTAGTCTCTGAGTTCAAGCTAAACACAACACACAGCTTGTCAGCAAAGGAGATGCCAGCTGCCATCCCCTATTGCACTGCTCTCTGCTCTAGAATGTGTGGGTACAGAAAAGCTAATGCCTGGCTAGTTATGATCAACATGATCCAGTTGTTCAAGGTTTGTTCGGAGTGGAAATATTTGGCCTTTGAGCCGTACATGTAATGTATAGTGGCACAGAGGCACCATGCGCATAAATCATGTAAGAAGAACTCATGCAGAGAGTAAATGAGTGTTTGGGCAGCACTTAAATCAGAGCCGTAAGCTAGCACAGCATAACCAAGGACTTATTTTAAGAAAGCATGATAGAACAAAGCACGAACTGTAAACTACCACTGTCCAACCGAGGAATAGCTTTCAGCAAGTGAGGTAGAACCAAGCACTACCTGTCCAATTAAACTGTTGAAACCAAGGAGTAGTACTTGCGGTAAACTAGCACTGTCAAAGACTAGCTTTCAACTATGGAAATAGAAACAAGAACTAGTGCAACCTATGTGAAACCAAGGACACGCTTTCAGATAGCGTGGTAGAACCCAGCACTAGCTGTTAACCTATCACTGTCCAACCAAATCCTAGCCCTCAGCCAACAAGGTAGAATCAATCACCAGCTGTTAACTACCACTGTTCAACCAAATCCTAGCATTCAACTAGCAAGGTCCAACCAAAACACTAGTTTTTCACTACCAAGCAAGCAGTTGTTGCTCGAGTTGTCTGAGAGGCGCCTGACTGTTGGGAGTGGGGGGGTGGGGGTGGGGGGGAGACACGAGAGGTCAAAAGAGCAGGAGAGGATTTACAGGCTGTCTGCCTTCACTGGAGCCCAGGACAACGGCCTCGATCTGAAGGTTCCATTTGAAGGCGTTAGACACGATAATGCAATCCAGGCTTTCCATCCGCCATGTGGGGAAAGACAAACACTGACAAGCACCAGTTAGTCTGGATGGTTCAATACGGGAAAGATGCATCTTCAAAGACACTATGTTTATAGAGTTTATAAGAGCTATCACAAATGATTTAGCCGGTTGATAGAATTACACACAGTAAGATGCTACTTTAGTCGGCGGCTCGTAACGAATTACAATGGAGTAAGTGTTGAAATGACCCAAGGACCTTAGACAGAGAACTGTCCTTTGAATGTGGATGCTTGTTAGGGAAAAGCCTGCCAACAATCTAATCAATTCCCACAGTCAGAGCCCACGCCACAGCAAAGAGGCCAGCCGTTTTTGACCCATATGCAAGAGCTACAAAAATGAAAATCACTGCCTTCGCTTCCTTGAATTTTCTTGAATGAAATTGCTGTTCTGTTTTTTTTTTTAAGCCATTGCCTGGGAAGTGAGAATTGAAGCCAACTTGAAGGCGACATTAACATCCACAACGAAAAACCATGATGCTTACAAGTGATCATCAATCAATTTTGATTTAAATTCCACAGCTTATACTCGGCATAAGCAGCACATATGGACTGTGGTTTAACTTTGGGAACCAGGCCAAGGATACAGGCCAAGGTTAGACATGACTGAGAACACAATATGATGATAAAGTGTTTCCCTAAAAAGTGGTGGAAAAACAAGAAGAGTAAGTAATGAAGGCACAGCATTGGCTGCATGGCTTCTGTTTTCTGAATTAAAGAGCCATTTGTTTAGCGGGCATTATTAACGCTCGCTCCCATTAGTTTGCTCAAAAGCTAACATGTTGTACTTGATGACGGAAAGCCTCTGGTATTGCACCGGGGTTAGAACCACATCCTGGCTCCAGAGTACATAGAGGCAGTGCTAGGTAAGGCTAATATTAGAGCTATCTCTCGTTCATCTATAAACCAACCAGAGCCTCCAGGCTTTCACATCTTTCCTGTTCCTGCTAATTAAGAAATATAAAGAATTATAACATGAACACACTGAGCCATGAGGGATGCAAATTTCTCTCCGGCTGACTTTGAATGAGAAAACTACAAGAGTAACCCTCTTCTTAATCTCTGAACAACTGTAAAATCAATTAATAACCAAATGAAGTCTGGTTAAAAATAAGGATGACAGCATAATAATACAATAATAAAAAATAATATTTCCAGGGGGCCTGATGAAAACATTTCTCCTTGTCAGGGCTCGGACAGACTAGAGCCCTGCCGGTCCATTGTCTGAAGAACACAAGTCTCAGGGGTCCATTGTTACGTGACTGTCTCCATATCTTGGCGGCCAAGATGGACCATCGCCACCCAGCAAGCCCCCGCCCCCCCGCCTGCTGAATTCCTTTCCCCTTAGATAATACTGGAGGAACTGGAGCGCTCATTGTTGCCTGCAACACTGCGACCCGGCAACTCAGATCCTACGCCCAACGCACTTGAGACCCCTCAGGATTCCTTCCCTGACCTCTGACCTCCCAATATTCTGAAACGCCGGACAGTTATTCGCAGGAAAAACTATGAAAAAAGTGTTTAAAAAAACAGCCAGCCTTTATTCCCTGACGGTAAGTACTTACATTTACAATTAGGGCATTTAGCAGACGCTATATCCAAAGCGACTTACAATTATTCCATTTGTCAGAAGAAAGAGAAACAACAATATATCGCTGTCGGCACAGTAAGGATGTTCATAGAATCAAGTGCCAAGCACTAACAATCGCTGGGTTAACCCATTCCCCGTAGACAACATAGAAAGCTGGGGTAAGAGGCTATTAGTACAAATTTTAAGTGCAAGGATGTACAACATAGAATAATTGCGGAAATTAAGTGCCAGGACGTACAACATACAATAAGTGCCGGAGGGGGGGCGGGGGTAGGAGGGGTAGGAGGGGAGGCTATGCAGAGACTAGGTGAACTCTGAACAAATGAGTCTTTTTTGCACTTGTGTCTTGTGTAAAGGAGACCATGTCTGGGTGTAAGTGTAGCTTGTCTGAGACTGCCTACCACTGTTGCTAAGGCCTTCTAATCTGCAGCGCACATCTGTTGGCCGGTGTCACCCACAGGGTCAGCTTAGCCAATTACAGCCACCCTGGAAAAGAGTGCTGTGGACGTATAGGATAACTTATAAAGGAGTCTCTTGTGTGCCTGTGGTGGTATGCGGCGTGACCCAACAATTCCTGAGAGCATCTTTCATTGGCTGAGCCAGAAGTGGCTTACTCCCTCAAGGAATTTGTTTGTCCGTGACCTGGGAGATGGATATTTTTCATTTGACACCGATCAAGCAAACAGTTTTTTTTGACGACCTCTCATGTCTGATGACTGATGAGTGTCACATCCTTGTATTACGGGGAGATGGGAAAAACCTGGTAGTTTCAGAGAGGATCGCTGCTGGGTTGGCTGTACATGTGAGTCATGTTAGTCGAACATTCTGGGGCCCAACTGTCATTGTGCCAAACCACAATGGAGAAGCAGACGCACAGCTACAAATAGGTTGGGGTATCCACTGGTTTCAGCTCGGCTGTCGGTACATAGGCAGGGCTGTACTTCAATATATCATTTCAAATTAACAGTTCCCGGTTAAGATTTATAACTGCTGGGCTGAATTCATACCGCCATACATAAATTAACATGACCATTTTATTTTATTGTTTATTTATTGTATTTTTTTTTATGTGTTTTTCCCGACAAGAGTAGAAATCTCCTTCACATGTATCTCGTCTGCCGGGAACGTGCCAGACTGAGATGCGACATTGACACGTTTCCAAGGATTGCCAGGCCCGTCACAGACAAAACAAGCAGATGTGCGGCGACAATTAGCATTTCACACATTTTAGCCCATTAAAAAAAGACAAACAGCCCACAAAAACGCTTTCATGTGCGCCGCTCTATTTCGATCAAAAGGAAGAGCTGTTCTTTCTTCACCACAAGTGTGAGAAAAAAACAAGGAAGCAAAAAGGCTTCCTCCTGGATCCAATAGGAGCAGAATGGAAGATAAGACGAAGATGAAGAAGGGGATGAAAAAAAAAAGAGGGAGCTGTCAGAAAACAACTAAATTGATGCTGGACTCATCATTAGTGAGAAGCGCTGACTTTCCATGTCAGCCAGTCTTGTCATACTGACAGCATCTCTCTCTCTCTCTCTCCCTCTTGCACTCTCTCTCACTCAGTCTCTCTCTCTCTCCCTCTCTCTGTCTCTCTCTGTCTCTCTCTCTCTCTCTCTCTCTCTCTCTCTCAACAGTACTATCAGTACAAAAGATCCATCTCTCCAGAGAAATTAAAGAGCTCCTAATGAGAGCAATATGCTTAAACAAAAAAAGAAAATGGTATGTAAGCATTTCTCGACGCAAATCCCCCGACGCGCAGGAAAAAAGTTCCTAAATTTGCTGTGTCTTACATTTTCTTATCAGTATAACCTTTTCTTTGTCGAAAGGAAATTCCCCCTAAAACGTTGAGATAATTTCTACAATGTTTACACAATAACTACTGAATATGACTTGCTTAGTGACTGTCAGACAAAGGCAGGGGGCCTAGAATAGTCCATATTTACCACATTCTATGGTCCAGATGGTTCCACAAAAGACCAAAGGGGATGAATTCAACATGCACACATTCACACAGCGACGGCAGAGTCAACCATGCAGGGCGGCAGCCAGCTTGCCGGGAGCATTCAGGGTGAGGTGCTTTGCTCATGGTCCCCTCGACACTCTAGCTAGGCGGAGCCGGGGATCGAACTAGCAACCTTTTCCGGTTACCAGCCAACTCGCTCTACCTCCCTTGAGCCGCATGCCGCCCCCAGTTACCTGCGCGGGGTGCCGTCCTCGTGGGGCTGGATGATGACCACCTTGACGGTGATGGAGGTGCGCAGGAGGTCGATCATCTGCTCGTGGGTCAGGGTCGCGACGGCCACCTTGCAGATCTCCACCAGACGGCTCCCCTGTCGCAGCCCGGCCTTCCAGGCGAAGCCGAAAGGCTCCACGTCTGCCACGATGCCCTCGAAGTTGACGTGGAAGCCCAGCTGGCCCAGGCCGTTGCGACGCAGGATGATCTCGGAGGTCTCGCAGCCTCTGGTGGTGATCTGGAAACCAGGGCGACACATGGCTTTACTGGGGGATGGTCGCAAGCGCACAATAAAGCCACAATAAAGTTCTGCAAAAGACTGACTCGTTAAGAGTTCACCTAGACTCTGCATAGTACCCCCCCTCAAACCCCTCTGACGCACTTATTGTATGTTGTAGGTCCCAGTTAATGTATACGCTTATTGGGTTAACCTAGCGATTGTTAGTGCTCGGCACGTTCTATGGACATCCTTACTGCACCAACATGGATATATTGTTTCTCTTTCTTCTGACAAATGTAATGATACAAAAAAAGGGGTCTGCAAAATTCCCTAAATGTAAATGTAAAGCTCATGAGGAATTAGATAGGAAGAAAACACCAAGGACATGTCTGTGATGTGTGTACGGTAAGCCAGGGGAATCTCACCTGTGGTACAAAGTATGTTTGTTTTAGAATTGAATTTCACCCAAAAAACCCGCCCCACACTCCCTTAGTCCCTTACATCTACTCGCAGACACAAGCAAACAAATAGCAGGGAATTAAGGTGAACGAAGCATAGCAGAAACTCTATCCTGAGGCAGGGCTGCATTAAGTGTCTTTGTCTTGCTAATCCAAAACCTTTTCAGTAAAAAGGGTGCATCCTCGAAGCAACAGATTAGGCTGAGAGGAGCCTATTGACAACTAAATCACCCACAAGCACTGTTCGAATCCAAGCGTCAATCTTAATGACACGTCACATGTTTACAGCAATCGGGAACTCTGGCTCCCAGGCACAGTCTGGACCCACTAATCCTGCAGCCTATCAGGTGGCAGTTCACTTTGCTATGAAGATCCAGTGGATGAAACCACCCTCTGTCTCCTGAGGTATTCGTCGTTATAGCCATATTTCTCTGGCTTTCTTCACTGAAAACCTCTCATATCTATGAGTACCGAAGCCCGTTGTCCAGTGTGTCCAGCGCCCATCAGATCAGTCTTGGGTCAACCCCCCGGTTGACTGACTTCATTTGCCCCGAAGTGGCAGCTGGTGTCAGGGACACATTAGCTCAGCGTCTGGCCTGTCAACACGTCAGCAGCCTCTCACACCGTGAGAAACCTGAGCCAGCCGGAGCGAGGGAGGCCCTCATCGAGTGTGCCTCAAGAAATGTCTATTTCCTCCAACCTGCAGGCAAAAAAAAACGCCATTCTCTCTGACCCCCGTACCTTCTGGTCCATAGGCTGAGTGCATAGGCTAAACATGCTGAGCTGCAGCACTGACATGCATAGGGTTCCACAGGTTTACGTAAACCATTAGCATTAGAGTTATTCATGATCTATCTCAATAGTAAGGGTAATGCGTCATTTGGTTACGGATTCATGCTGATGACTATTCCTGGTTGTATGTTTTTAAAATATGTTTTGGAGTGTACCAAATAAGGCCTAATAGCATGCATGGAGAGCCGTTAAAAAAAAACAACTGGATTTATTAAAGTACTCCTCCAAATTAAAAGCCCTCTTCAGGCCCTCATAATCAACTGATCAAAGCAAAAGGAGCACTAGGGAGAGATGAGCCACTATCTCAATAATGACCCAGGATAAAACATGCAGAGCTAGAGGAGAATTGTTGGCGGGCAGGAGGGCAAGGGGTGGAGGGAAGAGGGTCTAGGAGAGGTCTGGCTGGGGAATTAGGAAGACAATCTCTGTGGCTGAATACCATACGGCCATGCAGGAATCAAACTGCTCTTTGTCGGGGATTCATTAGGTCTAAATAATGGCTTTCTGAATGTCATCATTCCGTCTCGTCGTTCTGTCTGTCTCGGGAATTGATGGGCCTGGGTTCTCATCAGAGCAGAACGCATTGTGGTGAACAGGCCTCCTGTTGTCTCCGGCCCCTAGTGTATTCGCAGCTTCTGAAGTAGTTATGATAATGGGAATAGCGTGATGTCCGTCAGCGTGTTCCCTATACGTCTCGACGCCAGAGAGGAGAGCATTGTAAAGTCCAGTCGATTGGGTGCAGGGGAACAGTTACACAATAGTAACACAACCTGCTATAAGCTCAAAATCAATGCTTCGCCTGAATATGTACCTAGAGCGCTCCGGTGGCTCATCGGTAGAGCATGTACCATTAAGGCACAGCCCTGATCGCAGTGACCCGGAGTTGATTCCTGCCCGTGGTCCTTTGCTTTATACACCAAAGCTGCCAATTTTGAAATCTGAACAAAGGCTGAATAGCCCTCTCGGTGGGCACTGGTGTCTGTGAGGTGCGTAAGAACTAGTGATGACCTTGTTTTGTCCTTGGCAGCCATCCGACACCTCACAAAGAGAGGATCTGTTTCTACTTACACTAAGTGAAGACGTCCTCTAAAATGTACTGAGGCACGCTCATTTCCAAGGCCTAGACCCTGTAATAACATTGATTTACAATTTAATATATCGCACAGCCAAATCCCATGGGCATGATACGCATTAAAACACACACATGCAGAGAGCAGTCTGAGAAAAAAATAAGACGCACTCAAAAAAGAACATGGAAGAAAAACAATGCGTTATTTTACGGCTGAATAAAATGTTTTACAGTGTTTAATATATTGGTAATTTAACATTCTAACAATGTTATACTGTGTTGCCGCGTAACAACGTTACACAGAGTAAATTCAGACAACAGAGAGATTGGTTTTAGTGGAGGAGCGCAACACAGTTATTATCTGCAATAACTGAATTTATGGCTCTCTATACACGGGCCGCATTAAAACTGGCAGCCATTTCTCTCGACAAGGCCTCGCTACGCTTGGGCGGTGGTGTGCTTGTAATCCTGATGGTGTAGCCTGATGGAGGAGGAAGTCATGTTCACACAGGAGGAAACAATGCGCACCGCTTTTAAAGGGAATTAGCCAAACGGGGACAAACAAAACACGACTGAACAACAAAAAACCCTTTGTGGTATTGAGCTAAATATGTATTTTAAGAGCCAGGTGAAGATAGACCCGTTTACCCGTGAAAAAAAGATCTTCACGTATCTCTATTCTAAATAAAGCCTAAAACACATAATGACAATTAAAAGTAATAATTATACAATTAATTAAATATACATAAAATTTATGAGTTGTGTTTTTAAACAACATAATGACGCATTGGCTGTATAGCTCGCAACATGCATCCCCCAACTATGACAGACGAGATGAAATGACTTAAAAACAAGGTCAAACAGCCATAGCTAGCATGGTAGTAATGCAGGGCTAATACGAATCCATTCATTGACATGTGTTTGTTTGACTTAGAAAACACACCTCACTTAACTCGACACCACAGCGCGGGCTAATGCTCAGATGAGATAATTCCCCATTAGCCGTGGTTAGAGTAAACCTAGCATGTCAGCAGCAGGTCCTGCTGCGGCGAGTAGGGTGGTCATCCATTGCACCCTGGGGAGCTCGCGGGACGTTATCACAAAGCTTTTAGCTGTGCCCCCCCACCACCGGGCTGCTCCGTATGTCAGGAGTGGACAATCTGTTCACGTCCTGCCTGCCCCCGCGGTTCAGATTACATCACAGGCCTGCGGAGAGAAAGCCGTGCAATGAAACCTGAGCCCGGCCAACCCCCAGGGACGTAAGGAAGCAAAGGCACCTCTGGGGCCCACGCTGCCCCACGGCTCCTCCCCGACCAAGAGGCAGGCTCTCTTATTCATGCTTAACGGTCATTCATGGTTCAACAGCTTTATAGATTGGGGGCTGTTTAATTTGCATCATGCAACCCCCCCATGTGACTGCACTTGATGTAAAAGGGGATCAGCATAGCCAACGAGAGAGTGATATGATTTGGCTAACCGTAAACTTCCCACAATGTCCTATTCTGTCCGTCCTCATGCAGATTGTTAGTGACACATAAGTCCCCTTAAGGTTTTGGTATGCTAAATACTCTCACAGCTCACTATGTGATTATGAGCTGGCATGGGCTGCAGATGGCTGATTTTTGTATAAATACAAACTATTATGATAATAACCATTACTTACTAACTATTCACAAAATTGAAATTAAAAAAGTAGGTATATTATGCTGCACAGTGATGTGACGAAAGTGTGCCTTATATTGGCAAATAATTAGTTGAGACGTTGCATAGTGCATAATCAATTTAGCCTGGTATACATGTTTTATAAATGTATACAAAATATAATACAGGAAAGAATTCAGAGCGCAGATACAAGATATTGCAAGTCACATTTCCTGAGAGCCATATACGTGTGTGGGTGTATCAAGGCTAGATCAATTATGTACACACACTCAACTGATATAATCGGCCACAAACGGGGCCACAGCAGTGTGCAGACTAACAGAGCAGCTCCTTGTGGGAGTGAAGGAGTGAAGCTAGAAACGCAGTTCAGAGTTCCTCTATACTCGGTCTGGCAGACCCAAAAAACCCTGCAGGCTTCCATTTCCCCGGCTTCAAAACTGGGTTAGGGCACAATGTTCTGTCCTGTGTTGTTTCCCCAGACTACCTGCAGCCAGACAGACATCCAGCCATGTTAGATAGGGCTAGACAATCACATCATCCCTAATCTTGCACTCCATTAAATGAGTCACCCGGCACAGAGTGTTGCATCAGCTATGGTCAAGACCCTAAAAAACCCACTCTGGGGTTTTCGTACCGCTTTATGCTAATGAAGCTAGGTAGCATCTGCAAGGGGACGACCTAAGCCCCAGTGTGTGCGTGCCAACGTTGGTCTGATGTGATGAGCCAAAAGCCCCGCTGCAGGAGAGCGGTAATCCTCAATGGACTCCATGAATCAGGCTTCACCTCACAGGCTAGAGGATACCTCAGATGGCCCCAGCCAAACCAACAAGTACCCAGTGAAAACACTCACTGGCACAACCGCAAGTACGGGCCAGGCCACAGAAGCGCGAAGCATCAGCCAATTAGAACGGAGGAGAGAGGCATATTATGACTGGTAGGATACCGTATACTGTATATCAGCCTAGATTAACTCGTTCAACAAGGATGGAATTGCAATGTGTGGGAAAGTGTAATATTTTAGATATGCGCTCCTTTTCCACAGAGTAAAAAACCCACAACCACCAGAATAATAAATAAGGCTTAATGCTCATAGCCGTAAACCCATTGGATTATTTAAATGTCCTACACCGCTTAGCCCACGCTGGTAAACGACTCAATCATCCAAAACCCGTTGGATTATTGGAGTAAATATGCCGAGGCGAGCCCACACAGGAAGTGTGTGGTGGGTCACATGACGCTCACGGCCTCCAGAAGTTGGCTTGATTTGTGCCGGACCCTGACTATGTGGATGTTTACACCCTCTCTCCCTGTTTAAGTGGGGCTTTGTGTTAGCTAATGTAGGTGCTAATGGTCTGACTCTGGCATGGATTGGTTCCCCCACTGGGCTCCCCCTCCCCTAGGATCCTCGATAAAGGAGGCTGGGCCACGGGCTCCACCCATGCCCCCTGATCCCGTAGATGGCTGTGGAGAAGTGGGTGGAGGATGAAATGCTAATTCTCTACTCCATCACAAACAGCCACTGGTGTCTTCAGCTGTTTCCAACTGCTACTGTGGAATTAGCTTCAAATTCAAAATACGTTTCCAACTTTTCAGATAAGTAAGGCTAACCTAAGATCATTTTCAACTGTAGATCGCATGATTATGGCTTAATAATACATCACACATGCAAAAGCAAAGTAATTATTTCTTTTAGACAGTTTCCTTTGAAAACCTCCTCAAGCAGCAGAAATCCACGGGCACTGCTACTCACTTAAAAATGTAACTGAACTTAGAAGTTCTCTAAAACTGTCTAAATCTAAGTCTAAATGAACTGAACCGGGGGCTCTAAAGAAACAACAAAGCAGTGTGCTTCTGAAGATAAAGTTAATCTTGTTAGTCAAACCCAAGCAGCGTTGAAATCGAATTTAGCAGCACAACATCTCCAGTGTCTTACCTCCAGCCTCTGGACCATTTCCCTGATGTCCTCTCCGCAGTTGTCGTGCGCCGAGAGCATGACGCACTCGCCCCGCTCATAGAAGATCTTAATGCTCATGACGCCCGAGGTCCAGCCAATCACGTCGCGACAGGAACAGTTAAACACCACGTTTTTCGAGTCCTCCTCGATGAGCACGATGAACTCATTGGAGATGCCCAGCAGGCAGTCCACGTCGGCTGACTGACCGAAGTCCCGGGCACGCACGCTCCACGTTATGGCTCCCACGCTGAACAGGTGCGCGTCCTTCCTGGGCTTGGCCTTCTCCTTCTTCTTGGCCCCCAGGGTGATGAAGCTGAACTTGACGGCCGAGTCGATGGTGGCCGTGCTGACAAAGTTCTCGGCCAGGTCCTTCAGGTACTCCTGTCTGGTGCGCGTGGCCATCGCCCGGAACTTCTCAGACTTGTGCGCCGCGTTCTCCCCGTTGATGACCTTGGCCAGCAGGAAGTCTCTGAACACGGCCGACTTGGGGAAGGTGACGCTCTTGGGGATGGGCGGTCCGAAAGGGGGCACGTCTTTGGACCTGGAGACGGCCACACTGGAGAGGGGATGAAGAGGGGGAGGAAACAGAAGGAGAGCGGTGACCAGAGGTGCTTCTGTTCCGACGGCAGAACAGGGATTCAGGCAATAAGCGGACTGAGAAATGGATTCAACAATTCATTTTATTGGATTGTGTAACTGGTGGCTATTGGAAGGGGTTTCAACGTGTAAGGCTTCCGGGGGAGAATAGATTAGAGCTAGGCGAGGCAGACAGAGCGGAGCCTCAAAGCAGGGGCTCATATCTTTTCCGGAGCCATCTTGACTTCAAACAACACTTCACTAGTGAGTCATCACTAGTAATTTGAAGGTGTCAAAGCAGTAAAGATACTTCAAGAGACACTTTGGCCACACCCTGTCTAATATGAAAGTCATGAAAGTCACCATTAAATGTATTTTAGGAGATTTATGCGTTGCACAGATTATCCCTTCAAATGGGTCTCATTCATACCCTTTTGTAAGAGGACTATGTCAGGATTGTGAAGCAAATATGCTCAATTCAGTCTAAATAGCGCCTTAAAGGTTTAAAGGTGTTTGTATCAAAGCCAGTGAAATAGGTGTGTCATCTGGATCTGTCATTCTCCAGTCCACCTCAGATCGTACGATGACTCAGTTTGTGTACTCTCTTGCTCTCTCAATCAACCTTTGACCTTTTCACCGACCGTGGGGGCGTGCGCCGTGGATCCGCTCACCTGTAGCAGACGTTATCAGTGCAGGGGTTGTGGACTTTGACGATAACAAACACATGCTGGAAATGTGAGCGGATGTTCTTGGGCGTGAAGGGGAGAGCTCCAGGCTCCTGGAACACGATGGTGACGATGTCGTTGCCAATGTGCCGCTTCCGCAACAACTGGAAGGTTTGGGGAGCAGGGGGAGGAATCAAAGACATGCCATGGTTAGAGCACTGGGGGAGGGTAAATAAATGAAGACAAAGATATGCACAGACAAATATATTTCATGGGAGATTTCCAGGTATCAAGCAATAATAAACTATTGAAGCATAGACAGAAGAAAGAACGGGGGAATGGAGCTTTCATGAAAATCCCACGGTAAATAAAAGCATTCTGACACCGCAGCTCCAGACAATAAAATACGTTTCATTAAATGCTTCTCAGACACAGGTAAGGAAAGCACTCTCAAAAATAAGTTGAGAGAACATAACTGACTTTCTAGGTTTATTTTGCACTACAAAAACCGTGCAATGCGGGAACATTGACATGCCTTGCGAAAATGTCAAATGTCAAATTCTATACTTTAATAAAAAAAAAGTCACGGAGATAGTTTTGTTTCCCCGCGGCACATCATCTGACCCCAAGAGCTGTTGCTAAGGAGCAGAGCTCAGGCTGCTAACAAAGGGAGTCAGTGGATGGAGAATGCAGCAGTGGGCCGGGGTGCAGAGAACCACTGGAAGATGAGCCCGAGGGATTTTACAGAAAACCAAATACACAATTTAACAACAAAGTAGGGTTAAATAACATAGGATAATACTAACCCTGCCAATCAGTGACCTCGGTGCTAGATCTTGACCCGTTAATAAAATAAAATAAAACCACTTTATTCCCCCAAATGGATATTCGGAAGAAACATCCGTTGGTAATGAAAAGACTAACCCCAGTTTCCTTCTCGCATCGGTAATTTATTATCCATCCAACTTGGAAGGAAACTGCTCCTTCTCCATGGCTGCATCAGATCACTAAGACGATGAACTCCCGTAATCTGGGATTTACTGGCCTTCACTTACCAGCCCGCCACTGGATCCAATTAATCCCCCTGGTTTGACGAGACGGACACAGAGCCCTGTCTAATACCGAGAACAAGAGCCAACTCCTGGGGATGCGCTGATTAAAAAGCTACTACGGGGGGGGGCAGGGGAGGGACAGGGAGGGGGGGAGGGTGCCGTTGCCATGGCAATGCTCTCGGTTATGTCTGATAGGTCATTACCGGTATGAGATGAGTCTCCGGGGGGGGAGAGTGGCAGGGACCGGGAGACATCCTAAAAGGAAGTTGTCTACTGCCGCACCTAGAGGGTTAGGGTGTGGGTGTGGTGGTGGTGGTGGTGGGGATGGTGGTGTTTGGTGGTGGTGGTGGAGGCCTGCGCTCCCCATTGGACTGCAATGGACGGAGGTTGGCCCCACTGACCTGTTGCCGGTTGTTGGGGGTGTAGGGGAGCAGGGTGGAGACGTGGAACATCAGCTCGTAGTCCTTGTAGGTGGTGTAGAGGGAGTGGGTCCCGGTGGAGTCGGCTGGAAGCACAGGGAGGAGACGCCGTGTTGGTCACCAGAGAGAGATATCAGTGTGCCGGAGGGAGGATATACAGCGGTATGGGGAGCAGCCATAAACAGGGAGCCCGCTATGATGTATTGTGGCAATGAATAAATACAATAGGAGTGGGCCGAATGCATCCGTGCTGAAATTGGGTGCAGAGGTAATACATAAGGAAACGGCTATATCTCTGGCATTTTATTTTCATAATGTGCATGTGTGTGTGTGTGTGTGTGTGTGTGTGGCTGTATATCTTAATGTTGCGTGTATGTGAGAGCGGCTCTTGTTGCCCAACTGGGGGTGTTTGTGTTTCTCACTCACTTGATGTCCAGCCGGGTATATACTGTATGTATACATGTGTGCGTGTGCTTGTGTCTCACTCTTGTTGTCCAGCGGTGTGTACATGTGTGTGTGTGTTTGTGCTTGTGTCTCACTCTTGTTGTCCAGCTGTGTGTGTGTGTGTGTGTGTGTGTGTGTTTGCGTGTGTGCGCTTGTGTCCCACTCTTGTTGTCCAGCTGTGTGTACACACTGTGTGTGTGTGTGTGTGTGTGTGTGTGTGTGTGTGTGTGTGTGTGTGTGTGTGTGTGTGTGTGTGTGTGTGT
>JAOPUA010000044.1:5405581-5415994 GCA_027122455.1 Trisopterus luscus
GTGTGTGTGTGTGTGTGTGTGTGTGTGTGTGTGTGTGTGTGTGTGTGTGTGTGTGTGTATGCGTGTGCGTGCGTGTGCGTGAACAAATAAATAGGTGCGTTTCAGCAATGCAACCTTTTTTTTTAAACATGTGGGGGATAATTCTTTACATGTTTCTGTCTGAACAAATTCACGTTATGGTCTCGCTTGAGTTGTCCTCTCTAGACCCGGAGTTCAGATCCGAACCATCATTCTGCCATAAGTTTCTATACACCATTCTCCACACTGCCCGCAAGAAGCGCAGTGAAACCGCTCCACTTCTCTTGTTCTCTAGTTCTCCTCTAAACACTACAGATATAGGTCCTCTTACCTTCAACGAAACCAACGCCTCCCTGAAACCCCACACGGCCGGTGAGGTTAGTTATCCTTAACGAAAGCCCGGTTACCACGGCGATATCGCTCTCCCATCTTCTCCCAGCTTCCAAAGTGAAGTAGTGGAGAGGATCGCTGTATCCATCCAGTAGCCGTGATGACAACACGCACCAGACTCCTCCTCCCCGAGAGGCTGGGACTCGTCTGCTACACTAATGGTCAAGATGCTGCTGTTGAAAGGACAATAAATAGTTGGATCATGTGAAGTTATGAAAATGAGCAGTGTGAACGTGGTGAATGCCAACTCATATAAAGGCGACATATAAGTAAAATGTGTTAAAAAATTTTGCCTGGGTGCCACTGGGTGATTCCCATCTAACCGGGAATGCCTCATCACAAAGCACTATAGTGGCACCATCTGGTGATTTCATATAAATGCTTTCCCCCGGTATGTCAATAAAACGCTTCCTTCTTCTGCTGTTTTTGCATTAAATTATGTTTTACTACAAGCTGATTGCTATTTGTATGCAATGACGAAATCTGGCTTGGTTCTTGTGATTTGTCATTAAACAAACATTTAATGAATCGTAATTAATAAGTAATAGTGTATGTTATTCAAAAGATAAACCTTAAAGGGCGTAATAATTAGTTATTTTTTCCACTAGAATATACGACTCGTCACATTCTGCCCTCTGGACAGTGTTGCCAGATAGGGCCAGATTTCCCGCCCAATCTGGCAACACCGGCTCTGGGATTTGGTCACGTCATACGTTCGCGCCGCGTTTCCATGGCGCCGGGGAGAAGCCGTGCACGATAGCAGGGATTAGCATGGTAGCATGAAACGTCAACATGTCCGCAAAAGTTAATACCGAAACTCGTGAAACTCTGTTCTCCTTTGAGGTGTTGGTGGACTACATCCACATCGAGAATGAACACGTTTCTGGTGACCTGGCGCTTGCGTTGCGACTGCTGGACTTCCCCACGTTGATCGTGTATCAGCCAGAGAAGAGCCAGCGAAGACATCAACAACTTCATGGGGATGGAAGAGAAACAGGAGAGCCAGCAGCACGTCTACCGTCTTTTAGGGGCGACCACGTGTTTCGCAAAGGGAAGTCTTGCTTGTTCAAAATCAGCATGGAGGCGCTCCATAGCCAGCTCGCCGACACGCCCCTCTATGCCATGGTGCTGGACGTCAGAGGTGAGGTCCCGACCTTAGTGGGAACCTCTCTCATCCCACTGGCACAACTTGTGGGCAAAATAAGTCTGGATGTGAATGCTCGTGGTATTTCCGCTCCCTCCTCTCATGGAGAAAAGGGCCATATTGGCATATTAAATCTAATGGGGGATAGAATTGGAGTGATGTCTCTGAAGTATAAACTCTTGAGTCTGGGCACCAGTTTATTGCCTCACATTTTAGAGAAGAGGACGCATGTCATCAGCAGTCTACACGAACAAGAACATGTGCAGATGAGAGTTGAGCAGGACACTTTTAAACAGCAGTTGCCCTGCGGGCAGATGAAATCATCAGATTTTCACGGTGAAACCCTCTTCGGAGATGGACAATCAAATCAGAAGTGGGATGCCACGAGGGAGGCGAGTACTTGTGTTGCAACTCAGACAGAGCCCATGCCAAGGCTCAAAGCTAACCCGTCGGCCCGGGTGGAATCCTGCCCTTATGAGGAGCATCTGAACGTGTTCTGCCCCCCCAACCTGTTCTACAGTAGCTCAGGAGAGGAGACAGCGACCAGCCACGGTGTGGAGGAGGTGGAAGGTGTGGATCACGTCACACCTGGAGCTACAGAACAGCAGACACGTGAGAGAGCTTCAGTGATGGAGCACAACACAAACGGCCCCACTCAAGAAGATCCCAACGGGCTCATGCAGAAGTTGCCCTTAGAGACGATAAGACAGTTGCCCTTATTGAATGCTCTTCTGGTTGAGCTGTCACAACTGACCAGACAGGGTGATCAGCAGCCCATGTCTATTCACCCCCACCTAGCATGGATTTACAGTTCAACCCCTGCACAGCCGCCTGTGGGGCACGGAACAAACCCAACAGTACCAACACAACAGCCAAACACACCCGGACAGATGGCTGATCCCAGGTTAAGAGATGGGTCTAAATCACAAATGGAGCCTGGGTCCAAAAAACATAACGACGCAAAAAGCAGCCACACATCGGCGGGAAGAACACTGAAATACGGAACAACAAGGACGTTCCAGCTCAGGCTGAAGCGAATCCCGCCAGGTCAGGCGAAACACAGAGAGTGCCTGGGAATACGGTCTTTATCCCAGACGACGAAAAGCCCCACCGACAACAAAAACCACACAGGCCTAATAAAACACACCAGAGGGAAAAAGGCAGTGAACCAGACGGCTAGTGTTGATGAGCATGTAGAGGCGGTGACACACAGCTTGGCCGGTGACTCAGCCGCCAGCCAAACGGGCCGACTGCACACGAACGAGCATCAGTCAAAGCACTCTGGGGAAACTTTAAAAGTGAGGATGGCCGGCAAAGGACCTCCAAAGCTTTCTCTGCGTATGGCTTCCGATGTGGAAGGCGAAGACGCTGCCCCCCTCGGGCGAGGCGACCCGCGCAGTGGATCGAGTCAAACACGACCACTCCCTGACAGGATGTCCTGGACGACAGACGAGGAGGCGGACCACGACGGACGCAGTAGCAGAAGCAGCAGCAGCCGTAGCAGCAGGCTGTGGAGCCCCCACTCAACGCATCGGAGTGCCAGCAGCCGCAGCACAAGAGGAGGGGGAGGAGGACGCGATGAAGAACAGTACATGGATGACTTCAACAGTCTGGACCCAAGTGAGGCGTGGTCCCCGGACCCTCTGAGCAGCCCCGAGTCCGGCCTAGCCCCCCTGGGCCGGTCAAGGAGGCTCTCAGAGTCGCCAGGATCATCCCGGGAGGCGGGGTCAGAGGGGCCCCTGCGGAGAGGCCCAACGCTCCCCGTCCCCATAGGGGCCCGGGGCTCCCCAGAGCGCTCCCTCAGGGCCACGCACATCATCCGACCCCGCACCCAAGTGTCAGCACTCAGCATTTCCTCAGATGACGACGACGACGACGACGACGACGACGGAGGAAGGTCTGTTCATTCGTCCCGGATGGCGGTGCGTTCCAGAGCACAGACGCGGGGGCCAGGCGGGGCACACAGCGGGGCACACAGCGGGGCCCCCAGGAGCTCTGTGACCGAGAGCCTCCGGTCGTCCAGGAGCCGTCGGAGTGACTCGGCCCAGAACAGCGGCCCTGCTGGGGGGCTCGCCGCTGGTCCGGACGCGTCCTTTGACTCATGCGAGGTGGAGGAACTGAGAGACGAGCTTGGTTCTCTTGATTTGAAGATAAATTATCAACACGTCTCTGAGCTGGTAGCCAACAAGCTTCCTGGATACACTCTTTAATATAATGTATAGTTTAGTACTGAATAATGTTTTTTTATAGTTTTATTATTTCATTGGACTACACTGAACTATAAAGGCATTAAGTAATGTATATATACACAGGCACAGTCAGGCCTATGTGGATGTTTTGGAGGAAAATAAATAATCCTTTGGTTAAAAAAAATGTGTATTACTTTAATCGTATTACGCATTCCCAATGACCAAAAATGACAGATGAAAAATAAGGAGAACATGTAAATTATTACCGAAACCAACGCAAATATATGTTTGACCATCACTCACTGGGAAGTCGGTCGAGCGTTAACTTGACTTTTAAGGAGCGCTCCCCGAGTGCGCAGGCGCAGGAGATGGTGTACGGAAGTACAGCAGCATGGACACATAGGTCCATGGGACGCGCTCACCCTGCAGCCCGCCGCGATGTTTAAACACGTTTTCCTGACAGGACCTCCAGGTATATTGTCCTTTGTTGTGACGTGTCGTTAAACCATCCTTAGTAAAATAAAAGACCGTCCAGACTCCAGACTGAACCGTGGGGCTGACCCTATGGCTGACCATGCTTTTGGATCCGGGGTTACAAAATAATATATACAATATTACCTGCTGCAGTGATGTATTTTATCATTGGTTTATCACACGGCAGAGAGAAAAACATTTAGAACTACAATAATATATTCCGATGTGATCACTTGATAAATATCTAACCAACGGTTCCCTATGATGATACGGTCCATTATGTATGTGTCCATTCGAATGAGAAAAACTTTATTGGGGGGACTAACAGGCGTGGGGAAGACCACCCTGGTCCGGAAGGCCAGCGAGTCCTTGGTGTCTTCCGGTGCCACCGTGGGGGGCTTCTACACGGAGGAGGTCCGGGAGGGAGGCCGCCGGGTGGGGTTCGACGTCGTGACCACGACAGGAGAGAGGGGCCGCCTGTCCAGAATCAAGTACGCCGGCTAATCTTCTGATCAAACCTTAAACCCATGACCAGGTCATTAGGATCCCGATCCAGGTCCATGTCACTGACCCTCCCCTCCGTCCCACAGAGACCCTGCCACCGGCGCCGGTGCGTCTCAGGGAAGGCGGGAGTACACGGTCGGCCAGTATGTGGTTGATTTAACGTCATTTGAAAACCTGTCTCTCCCGCTCTTCAGAAGTGTAAGCCGGCCCAAAGGTTGTTTTTTTGCGAGCCAACATGAATAGCAAGCGATACATACCTCAGTACGTTTCATTTTTACATACCCTCAGAAGATTTGACGGTGTAATTAAAGGGAAAAGCAGACATTCCTGAGTGACATCTAAGTGATCCTGGTGCCGACTGTCTGTCACTGGCTTCGATTATACACACGCTTGTAAACTGCCACATGTTTGTTGAGAAACAGGTTAAGGAACATTTGAATGGGATTTGAATCTATATTAGCAAGATATGCTTTGATAGAGCAAATGGACCAAAAAGCATAAGCATGACATAATTATTGCTGCGTTGCTAAAGCACAAGATACTAATGTTATGCACATGTACAATATGCATTTCAGTCCAAAATACTTTCTCAACTTTTTTTTATACGAAAGTATCACACAATAAAGTCCATAAAGCTTGCTGTTTTGCATCAAGAGGACAAGGATGTGCAAGTGATTTGTAGTCTTTATTTCAGCAACACCTGGCACCCTTTAAATCTCCTCAGAGGGTTCCAGAATAAGCCTTCACCCCGACAGTGAGGCTGCCTAACCCGAACACTTCTCCTCCCAGATGGGCTCGCCGAACCAGGGGGACGGCAGGAAGGTGTTTGTGATTGACGAGATTGGAAAAATGGAGCTCTTCAGCCAGCCATTCATCCGGGAGGTGAGGCAGACCCTGGATAGTCCCGGCTGGGCTATTCTGGGCACCATCCCCGTCTCCAGGGGCCGGCCGCTTGCCCTGGTTGAAGAGGTGCGAGGCCGGAGGGACGTCAGGGTCTTCACGGTGAGAACCCCCTCGTATTCTAGCAGCGCGAACATCCTTAAAGAGTATTTAGGCCACTGTCATGCATTTTTTATTTCACACAGTGCACCCCCGTGACTGTTGGACAGGAGTCAACTGAAGCTATTTATAATCTGGGCTTTGTGGACAATCTGCTTTACTCACATCAGCTCACATACAGTGAAGGTGTGGTATGATCTGAACCACCAGTGTGATTCAGATCATATAACTGAATGGGCGTGACCCCAGCTTGATTCAGATCATATCACTGAAGGGGGCGTGACCCCAGTTTGGTTCAGATCATATCACTGAAGGGGGCGTGACCCCAGTTTGATTCAGATCATATCACTGAAGGGGGGCGTGACCCCAGTTTGATTCAGGTCGTATTGCCGGAATTTACTGTGAAATCTTCCGTGACTGATTTGACGACAAAGGATAGTCTCAAAATATTTTGCCCGCTGAATTATCCTAGTCTAGTTTTTCCCACTGAAGCTGCTCATATATTTAGGTGGGAAATGAGGTTAGTGCCTCGGTTTTTAATATATTTTGGAAGATGCGTTATTTGCCCCAATTATTAATTTTGTTATTTATCCATGAGTCACGGAACACATAATTGTAATCAACATTTTTCTTGATCTCAAAGTAAACAAATCCACAATCACTTCTTAATATAATTCAATGGCTTTTGCTTCACTAACCTTAATCATTAGACAATCTTGATTTTGGATCATTCTACAAATATTAGTCAAGTATTTTCTGAGTCTAACGCTGCCTGTCTCTTTGTATGTCATTTATGTAATTTCAGGTGTCTAAAGACAACAGAGATGTCATTCTCCCGGAAATTGTGTCAGCACTACACGAGTGTCTAACACACTCCTCATGAACATGCAGCCCAGAATGATTATTTTTACAAGGGGAAACGCATGCAAATCCTGTCAAAAGAAACCTACGATCTTACAGTAGCGAAAGCTGAAGGTATGTATGCAGTGTGTCAAAAGTAGTGAGTTTATATATGGAAATACTTAAAGCTGTCATGACTGCTATACTGAGTATTGCAGTCGAGAAAGTGATTTCTGTCATGCTATATGCTTTGACAATATATGTCATATTTTTGATTGTTGGTTATGATAATAATATTTGGTTCTCCCTTTTACAAGAGCTGAAACGCATAAAAGACCCCTGTTAACTGGAGTTTTGTTTCTATGGAGGGAGTCTTTGTTCTTTCTTGCCAATCAAAGGATGTGCTCATGCAGAGAGATCATTAATATTTAAGGGCATAACAGGATGTAATCCTTTCCCTTAATACACCTAAATTGCTTTAAAAAGAATCAGCCATCATAATACTACCCCTATTGTTTTGAGCATTAATGAGATGGAAAAGTCATGAGTTTAGGTGACAACACCAGTTACTTACATGTTAGTAATGCAATCATCTTCCAGTTGGTGTGTAATTTTCACACCCCTTTATAGACCATTTTTTTGTTATGGGTTTTTCAGTTGGATGAATATGAGATGGCATACTTGTATGTGTTCAATAAAACCTTGAGGAATGATAAAATGGCAGTCTGAACTCCACTGTGGTCGACAAATGTTTGCCATGTGGATTTGGTCATATGGCTTGGGTTACAGATCATATATTACAGGATTAACTCTGCTAATGGAGTTCCTAGAGCTTTGTCCGCAGAGCGACTGGCTGTTAAAAACCAGCCTTGATAAGCATGTGTTCTTTTTCAACCATCAACAGACCGCAGTAGGAGGTTGAAAGGGTCAGATTAATCAGATTTCTAAATCTATGGCGTGACCCGGACTGAGCTGTACTCGTCGCACAATACTACTCCGTTGAGGTAATGAGATGCCTGAAAGGGTCCCGGCAAGTTTGAGCTACACGCGCCGTCTGTTGATTGGTCGACAGAATCACTTCCGTGCGAAGGGGATAATAACAATCGAACAGTACGGTGAAAGCTTTTGTTTATTGAAGAATATGTCACGCAAAAGTTTTCTGTCCTTCTTGGACATCCTACATTGTTGCTCTTTGTTCATTGCGCACATTCTTTTTCCTTGGTTTTATTAGCAGGCGGGCTGTGTCGGGCTGCTATGAGATCACGATGCTTACGTAGCTGCGGTGGCTACCGCCGTCCGGCTTAAACCCCGCCCTACCATAAGGGTACTGGCAGCGGTGGAAACGCAAGCCGTAACTGAGCTGGGCTATACCGCACCCTTACTGCTAGGCTGAGGCGAGCTGGCGTACCCACTGGTGGAAATGTGCCATAAGTGTCAAGGGGTCATTCCAAAGTGAAAACTCAGAGCCCTCAGTTGCCCTGGTTTCCTGTTGTTTATCTACTGCTAATGCTATTTGTGTAACTGTTGTTACCTGTCAGGCTTGCTCAGGATTGGCTGCCAGCTGTGTTCTGTGTCTGACTCTCTGCTGGGGCAGCATCTGCTCTGGCAGCTTGCTGCAGCTCCTCTGGACGGATCTCCAATGACAGTCCCAGTCCGACGCCTCAAAGTCAGAACCTCCGGTTCCTGTGCTTTTGGGTGGGAAGCCAACGCTGTACTGCACTGTAGACTGTACATTTAGGACATGTAGCAGACGCTTTTATCCAAAGCGTCTTGTTTCCAACCATTTCTATACACACGCAGACAGCGGGGTCAACCATGCAAGGCGTCCATCAGCTCATCGGGAGCAGTTGGGGCTGTCTTGATGTCTTGCTCAAGGACACCTAGACACTCGGAGGATGCAGGGATCAAACTAGCAACCTTCCGGTTACAAGTCAAACCACTCTACTTCCTGAGCTACTGCCGTCCGTGCTTTACATTGAGACCTGCCCTATTGGCCACCGATCATTCGCATCGTTGGCATCGTTGACCAGAACACCATCCCTGACTAGACCGATGGGCTGACGATGTGGTTCATCTGGGGGGAGGTGAGAAAGGCCGGAGACTTCTATCAAGGGCACTTTGCCTCACCCCCTTGTTCGGGACTGTGAATCGAGTTCAATCTTCAGGAGGGTGGCAGATGGGTTACGTAACGCGAGCAGAAATGACCACAGAGCCGTGCAAAAGGCTGTGTGGTCATCTTTCTCAGCCAATTTCACACAATCAGGCTGCCAGCATGTTAGTGTGTGAACGCCGGCAACTGAGGGAGCATATGCACGTGTGTGTGAGAGTAAGATCGTACTTATCTATGGATACAATTGTACTGTAGTGTTATATATTAAGGTGTTTGCATTAATTATGAGCCAATGTAATGTGGACTTCGTAGCCAACGAGGAGGCGTTTTTGTCTGCATATTTATTTATACATTTGCAAACATTCTCCACACATGCTTTTCTTTCATCTTCATCCACATTCTCTCTCTGGTTCTCCCTCTCTCACTCTCTCTCTCTCTCTCTCTCTCTCGTTCTCTCTCTCTCTATCTTTCTCTCACATGCACTGAATTGTTGTTGTGAAAACAAATTTCCCCTGGGGGATCAATAGTACCCTTATTGTATGATGAAAAGGAGGGAATACAGATATTTTTATACCGGTAGTCTGTTGTTGTTAAACCATCTGAAGGCTCTCCGTCCTCCGCTGTCTGTTTTCCATCCCCAACACTGCGTTTCAAGAGCACCACTGGGAGAGCAGCAGAAGCCTCACAACGTTTACTGATGAAAACTGAGTGGTGTGGCGGAGGCTTCTGGTGAAAAGCTTTCACAGAAATACGTTAAAAGAAAACAAAAAGATTTTGCCCATTAATACCCATATCTTGTGCCTACATTCGCTCCCATATCTGCGGGACAGATGTCGGCACCCTTTATCCTCAGCAAAAAAGGAGCTTATACCGTCAGGCCCCGCCACAATGGGGAGCTCCTGGGACGGTGGGGAGCGTGGATTAGGTTGTGTATCGTACGACGTGCTATAATACCGGCCCAGCGTGACAGCTGTGGACGAGGACACATTATGGTGCTTTATTACAACGAAGAGTGACCGATGACATTATTAAATACAGATCAGATTCACAACCGAGAAAGTGTTTTAGAGCACGTATGGACGTCCAACAAACGAACAATCTGCTCTCTCTTTCTGGACCATTCAGTGAGCAATGGGATGGAATAGGGAGGGGTGGCTGGGGAGACAATGCATGCAGGGTAAAATGAGAATGTTGAGCTCAATCTTCTTAGTCTCCATAATGTCAGATTAGTCTGGACCGTACAGCGTCTGCTCATCATTTTGTGTGGAGAGTATATAAGCAAACTCTCTCCATAATCCTAATAAAAATGGCCAAAGTCTCCTACTTTCTGTGGTTGCCATGGTGTCGTGAACTCAGCATCACCTTCCTGGAACATCCGAGACCTGTGATTAAAGGGTATTGTTGAAAAGTTAAAAAAAGAAAAGGCCCACCACAATTGAGCTATAATACCCCTCCTTACGCCATTGGCCATCGCTAAACGACCACTAGAATCTGGTGGTCTGACAGGTGGGCAGATAATGTCAAAGCTGATCCGAGGGCTTTCAGGGAAAGCGAGCCATTTGATCTGTGCTTCCATAACCGCTATTCTACTGCCTCGCCCACATCAGTTCAATGGCTCCTAACCCAACCTTACCGTGACATCACTTTAATTTGCTCCCCCCTTCCTTCCACACACACACACGCACACACACACACACACACACACACACACACACACACACACACACACACACACACACACACAC
>JAOPUA010000044.1:5525685-5537634 GCA_027122455.1 Trisopterus luscus
TGTGTGTGTGTGTGTGTGTGTGTGTGTGTGTGTGTGTGTGTGTGTGTGTGTGTGTGTGTGTGTGTGTGTGATAAAAGTAAACAGCAGGTGGTTGTTTCCCCTCACTATCAACACTCATATCTCCTCTCTCTGTGTTGTTGTCCTGGCATAATATCCTGTTCTGCTTGGAAACATCACATTCTCCACGTCCACCCTGACCGCCATCTCACACCCATCCTAATCTTTGATGAAATCAAACAAAAGAAGAAAATGATTGGCAACCGAATTTATTCAGCATTCTGCCAACATAGAAATTGTCTTCAAGTTTGAGATAAAAGTCCACAGTGTCTACAGAAGGGAGACGGTTGAAGGCTTTGTCTTTGAAACAGCCCTGTGAACGACAGTGATAACAGATATTTTCCACATAATTCACCCCAGGGTTTTGTCCAAGGCACATCCTCAAAATATATATATAGCCCTTCCAATGACTGTGCATATATTTCAATGTCGGGGAGATGTAGCATAAAGCAAGGTCATCTCGCTCACATACTTAAGCTCCCAGGGCTAACATTCTCTGTGATGTGCAAATTAGCCCCAGGAACCATGTCGTCGTATCACTAAATGCTCCAGATAAACTCAGAGAGGACATGAAATGGCTGGCGCAAAGTTGAGCAAATTAGCGTTACAGCAAATGCTTCAAAAAGGTTGTAGGCAGGCGGCTCGCCTTCAGCTGAGGCTGTTTTGCTCTCAGCCGAAGGTTTGTGGAGTAGAATCTCAGTGCCTGCAGGCCACGTTGTGCCTCAGCAAGATGCCCTGACCCCCATTTGCTCGTCATGTCAATTTTAAGGTCAAGTCCCTTTTGGATTTAAGTGTCTGCTAAATTTTGTTATTGTTGGGACTTTTCTTTAACAGAAAGCCTTTTTAAGAAAAACACCAGTGTGTGCAGGAATTACTTTAACATTCTTAAATGATTAATATAATCCAGGGTCAATGTTGCGAGTTTGAGTTTGAGTTTGGGTCCCAGAGCTGGGAAACGAATTGTTGCTAAAGATTTAGCTAACCTATTGCTGTTTACTTCAACTCCCACTAGAGTTGAGACCTCAAGTTTAAAAGGCTGATGACTTCAATCACTCGTGTTATAAGTAGGCCATTCAAGATTGCTTGTTTGTTGTGCTTGTGCAGCACAAATTTTGTTCTGACTCCAATTTTGATCAATTCTTTGCTTCGTTGTGCCCAGCCTCGCTCGCAAGTCACTTTTGAACCACAGCCAAAAGACAAAATTGTGACGTGAAACTCAAAAATACATATTTTCCAACGACATAACCAATGATTGAGTAGCGCCGTCAGTCGAGTGGCATGCACGCCGCTCCGAGGCGGGCTCTCTGGCTCTCTCCGTTACTATGAGCCCTGTTAACGCGGGTTTTGTTTGAGTTATACTGGGGTTGGGTGCTGCGCAGCGCGCTGTGTAAAAATTCCCTCCTCCTGCAGGTTCTCCTGGCGCTGTGGGTTCACGCTGGGCCCCGATGGCCAGCCCCTGCCCTGCTGGAGCCTCTGTGCAGTACTCATTAGCCCGGCCCCTCGCCAGAGGTCCTGTTTCTGCAGACACAGCACTCTCAGAGGTGGAGCGGGAGCGAAACCAAATACAAAGAGAACCCCTCCCCCAACACCACCTCCACAACCCTTGCAACCCCCACCACCACCACACATCCTCTCTATCTATCAAAAAGTGGAATGCTATTTCTGTGAGCTAACTATCGATCAAGAGTAACCCGTGTTGTTAGGTGTGTCCTCCAATCTAATTTCTTCTCTTACACTTGTTTTTCCATTTTAAATGAATCAATACTCTTTAAAAAGTGAACTTGAACCACTATCTTAGGGGGATTCTGCAGCATAGACCAGAGTTGCGTCACAGTAAATATATCTCCCAGCGCCTTCCTCTTCTTCCTCTTCATCATCCTGCCAGTGACCCCGACCACCCCCTTCTGTGAGTAGTGGCAGAGAATCATTCAAATCAAGGTGTGGATTCCAAGTCCTTTGTCCCATATGGACCTTAGAGCCAAGACACAATGTCCAACCCTTTATTTGCTGGTTCAGCCAGGCACCTCCTGCTAAATGGTGGACTACCTTACTCACTATGTTTCATCCCAAACAACACTGACAAAACCCATGACAAGGGCCATCCTATCGGAGGCCTGTCAATACTTATCTGTTGTCTAGGTGATGCAATACAAAAAGCTGCATCCCTGCATTTCCTATTGGGCTAGGTATTTAAAGAAGCCAATCACAAACGGCCTACTCCCTCTCTAAATTGATCCAGAGGCTGGATGCTAGACCTGGGTGAGATTAATAAAAGAAGGTACTGAAGGTACTGAAGTCCAAGAAAGGTGTAGAGGTAGCAACAACACAAGGGTGTTCAGTGTTCATGTGTTCAGGGTTCGCCCCCAGGCGATAATTTGATTGGCTGCCTGGTAATGTACCTCAGCACCAGCATGATGGTGGGAGACAGAAGGAGGGAGAGGATTGTAATTTCCTCAAACACAAGTTGGCCGGCGATGGCGCGTTTCCGTGGCAACTGCTGACGAGTGCTTCCTGGATCTACATGGTTGTCAGGAAGAACCTCTGGGTTGCCCTCATGAACCCCTTGTGTTTAATGGGTTTCCATAGGGGACCTCAGGACCACCTTGTGTTTAATGGGTTTCCCTGGTCAACATGAAGGAGGTCTTTGTTGCCCTCGTGAACCCCCTGTGCAAAGAGAGGGACAGAGCACCTCCACCATGCCCTGCACCACCCTGCACTTAGTTTTGTTTGTTGGCCCATTCATGGAGTTATCGGACAAGGACAACACCGTACTTCAAACGGTCCTTACAGTGTTGTATGACATTCACACATTCGCACTCCGACAGCGGAGTCAACCTCGCAGGGAGACAGCTAGCTCGTCAGGAGCAATTAGGGTGAGCAACATTGCGGTTACCAGCCAACCCACTCTACCTCCTGAGCAAATGCTGCCCCTTCTTCAAAGTAATGTGCAAACCAAAGAGGAAGACTGCTTGTAATGACGCTGGACGTAGGTCTATTTTTAGACTAGGGTTTGTACCCTAGTAGGCGATACATAAGGGTTTTACATGATACTCTTGGTACTTCCCAGACCGGGCGTGTTCATTGTCAATTACAAGTGAAATACAACACGGGTGGAAGCCCGATCATACTTACTTAGGAACCAGTTAATTCAGCGTTGTTTCACACTTTTATTTGGTCTCTCGGCGAGGGCAGTTTTTCAACTTAATCTGACAGCGTCGTAAATATCCGCCGGGCCCCTCCTGAAGCAGGGTGGGGAGAGAAGACTCCCTGGATGGCTGCGTGGTGTCTATTCCTCTTTAGCTATTCACGGTGTCAGCCCCACTGCATTTATCTTTATGTAGCGCGCTGCGTGGCGCAGAGATTTAAGAGGAGCACACATCTCTCAATCCTTCACGGTGCCAGCAGCTCTTTTTGAATATTAAAAGCGCCATCTCCCTGATCAAATAGCCTTGGCTTCGGAATCTTTTAAAATATGAAGGATATTGTGCTTTCACCCGCACACTATTTTTCAAATAAAAGAAAATATATACCGGGCAAATCCATAAACATTCGTTGGTGGAAATTTTGTGTAGGTCTGCCTCGAATTCAGAATGTATGGTCAGTTTTCTGGTTCATCAGGTTGAATCAAATATATAGAGAAAGTAGAGGGAGAAAAAGGCAGCGAGAGAGAGAGTGAGAATAATAATCAGAATAACAATTAGGGATCCCCCATTGATTTGTGTTTACCATCTTATCTTATTTTCCAAATCGTTTTGGTCGCCTCAGGCAGCACATTAATAAACACATTAGTGTGCTGCTGCCCATCGATGTGCAAAGGAAGACAAACCTGTTGCCAATGGCTGCGGAATCAGGAGGAGCCGAGATATTAACAAATTAAAGTCCCTCCTCACCCTTCATGCAACAACACTGACCTGACAACTATCCAACATTACCCGCTGATAAACCCTCTATGGGGGCCATAGGAGACACCAGGAACTATAGCCCTTGACAGAGGGCTATATCAACATCCACAATGTCATTGATCTAACAGTATTTGAGCATTTTTAGTTTGTTCTTGATCAGTATCATAGGCAGTGTTAGGAGTTAGCAGTTAGTCAGGAGTAACGGAATACATGTACCGGTGTTATGTATTCAGAATACAAATTATAAGCAACTGTACTCCGTTACACAATTTAAATAGTTGGTATTTAGAATACAGTTACATTGTTTCAATCAATGTATTGATTCTCGTGCTTTCACACCCACAGCATTTAGTGCGCACACTAAAGGAGTTCGGTCCCTTGTTTCGGTACGTTGGCGTTGGTGTGAATGCAACCACTTTTGGTGTGCACCAAATCAGCCGGCCGAGACCTTCCTGAAGAGGTGGTCTCGGTTCACTTCGATACAAACCCTGCGGATCAGGAGGATTGCTTGAGATATGAAAGCGAACGCACCTCGGTCCGACCCAGTTCTAAAAAGCATATGCCTCTTTGGACGTAACAGGCACCCGCTCTGCCACACGCATCATGGGAGTTATTGTTTGATTAGTGGTAACTCCAAGATTAGCAGCAAATGGTCGGAACCTCAGCTGAAAATCAGTCATGGCTCAACATGGAGCAAAGAGGAGCTGGAATAGCTATTGGATATTTGGAGAAGGGATGATGAGGGAGAAGGAGTTTGACCGGTCCGCAACTGTATGAAATGTCGATATCAGCAGAACGAGTCCAACATCCATGATGGTTACTTTCACAGCTTTTCTTTACTGCTTTACCCCGCCCCAGACCTTTTTGTCCAATGATCTAACGATCTTTGCACACATGTGCCTTGTTGACAAATTCTCGGACTGTAGCAATATTGCGATGTGAAAAGGAACCGCACCAAACCAAAAAAAAGCATTGTGTTTTGGTCTGGACCAAAGAGAGCGAACTAAAGGACTATCCTGGTGTGAATATGCCAAATAGGCAATCTCTCTCTCTCTCTCTCTCTCTCTCTCTCTCTCTCTCTCTCTCTTTATTTTAAGGTGATTTTATAGGCAACACCTATGCACTTACCTCAGCAAATTCTGTACAGAAACATAATGTTTGTCTATTTTCCTTTCCTCCACTTTTAACAGCTGAGTAAAAAAAGAAACTGAATAGGGAAAATTGGTAAATTCGTCTTTTGGTCATATCTTTTGCATAAACATATCCTCATAGTCTTTGTTCCTCTACAGCAAATGATATAAACTAGTGCACTTTCAGGGAGACTTGGGCCTAACACATTCAGCCAGTTGGAACAGAGGAACACACCAGAATAGGCCTGTTTGGTGAGTAGGATTTGATGCCGCATTCCTACACTCATAAAATGCAATTCAATGTCGTAATAGGGTAAGTAATCAAAGTATTCAGAATACAAGACTCAGATTGAGTAATGTAACTGAATACGTTACAAATTACATTTATGGGCATGTATTCTGTATTCTGTAACTGGATGCATTTTAAAAGTATCCTTTCCAACACTGAGTAGGAGCACTAATAACACTAATAGGAGCCAATCCATAGGAGCTCATCCTCCGAATCGTCCTGCAGCGTACTGAAATTACAACATAGAAACAAACTGACCCATTCCAATCGTATCGTCGAGTGTGAAACCACAACACAAAGCCAGAAATGCAAATGTGTTTTCCTTTGTTCTTCCTTAACCGTCTTAACATTCTCCAACTAAACGACACATCTCTCACCAACACACTGTCCACACACTCTGTTGACGTTGTCTCTGTGTTCCCCTGCATGCCATCAGCACCCAATCAACCTCGGCATCGCATCCCTACACACCAAAAAATGCCTACTTAAGGGATCACTCCTGCAGTCCCCCCTAGCCATCACACCCCCCCCACCCCTTCCCCTCCATGCTAAGCCCTCAACGGGGCTGAACTCATTAGTGCAGAACTCCCCTCCTTCCCCTGGCTCCCTGCCACCCCAGACTACGGTGCCGGCTGGCTCCATTCGCCCAGTGCACCTCACAGCTCCTGTGCTTATAGACGTAACCAGCGCCAAACTCAGCTGTGTGTGTGTGTGTGTGTGTGTGTGTGTGTGTGTGTGTGTGTGTGTGTGTGTGTGTGTGTGTGTGTGGAATGAGGCCACGTTGCTCCTCCTTTTAAAAAATCCAAATGGGACGTATGTTGCTATTCATTGCTTTGAATCACTTTAACACCAAAGTCTGTGTGTGTGTGTGTGTGTGTGTGTGTGTGTGTGTGTGTGTGTGTGTGTGTGTGTGTGTGTGTGTGTGTGTGTGGGTGATAAGTGCTGCGACCATGCAGTTGTTGTATTGATAGATTGGTGTGGTTGTTCTTTCCGCTGCTGTCTTGCTCAGAGAGGACCAACCCCTCCTGGCACAGGGGTGAATGCAGAAAGTTGGTAATGACTGTATTATTACACAGGCAGAGAGTTAGAGATGGGGAGACACAGGGAGTCAGAGTGAAAGGAGAGGGGAAGAGAAGGGAGCGAGACTGAGAGGGGGGGGGAGAGAGAGAGAGAGAGAGACAGAGGGGGAGACTGCAAGAGGGAGAGAGACACAGACAGACAGACATGGAGGGAGAAAGACTGGGAGAGGGAGACAGAGAGAGGGAGAGAGACAGAGCTTGGGAGAGCGAGCTACAGCGAGAGGGAGAGAGCCTGAGTGGGATAGAGAGAGAGAGAGCGAGAGAGAGAGAGCTAAAGAGATAGGGCGAGAGCCAGAGACAGGCAGAGGGTGAGAGGGAGAGACAGAGAGTGAGGAGGGTGAACTACAGGTAAATGTCCTCTTTCCATCTGCCGCTCGCTCCGAGATGCGACGGGGCTGCCTATTAATATTACGCTACCTGTATTTGAGGGGCAGCATAAATATGCAGAGCATGAAAAAGAATCCGGCGGGGATTTGCATGGTAGGAGACTCTTTTTAAATGATCCCAAGATGAAGACAAATCCTGATGGCTTCTAGAAGTGACTCCGACGCGAGAGGGGATGGATGGCCGTGAGCATTCGGGACGGGAGCTCCCCAAAGCTTTCAGACAGTGGGAGGGGATATAGCAGGCAGCCGCACGCCTCCCCATCTATCCCATTACCTGTCTGCAGTGTGACAGATTGGCAGGCCCGATGTTTCAGAGAAATGCTCCCTCTCTCTCTCTCTCTCTCTCTCTCTCTCTCTCTTCCCCCCCCCCACCGCGGGGTTGTGTCGGTGTGTGTGACAACTTCTGGAATATCCCTGCGCCATTTCAGCAGTCTCGTCTCAAGCAGCGGAACGACAAATCTGTGCGCCCCCACTTAAACGTCCCATCTCCCTCTCGTACAGGGGGGAGAGGCGGACGGGAATACGCGTGTCCACCGCGTAGCGGCGGCTCCACCGGAGCCAAGATTGCTTCTGGCACTGAGGGAGCCGTTGCATTAAAAACAAAGAGCGTGTTTTTGAAGTATTTATTTTACCAGTAAGGAATGTTTTGGTAGATAAAGTAATCCTCGCCCTTAAACCCAATGATCTCTGATATCTTTTTATACATTGTTTCACCCTGGGATTATTTATTCTCTTAATGAATCAATTTTGGTTCTCTCGTATGTTATTTATTTATCTATTATTGTCGTTAACGTTAACAGATAAGTATGTTGTTTTCTGATGTGTTTTATACTGTCTGTAATTGGGCCTCATTGTAATAATTAGTCCTGGCACTCAATTTAACTCGCTGTATTAATAAACATTAAATGTAAATACATATTCTACTTTCATTTATTTTCCTAACAAACATCCAAGCTCTTGGAAACAATGCAGACTCATATTTCTGAATGAACATATGGTATTGGGCAATTAGACCCTGGGTGGTCTGCTTAATTTGCTTAGCGATCTCGCAAAAATTAATTAACACCAACACACATTTAAGAATACTCTTGAGGCTGGTGTCACTTTCGGGAACGGATCCTGGCAGGCACGATGGAAATGGAGACGGGTGGTGGTGGTGGTGGTGGTGGTGGAGGAGGAGGAGGAGGTGGTGGTGGTGGAAGGCTGGGGGGTACTCGGAAAGTTCGCCTGTCACCCCGGAAACGATCCCAAACTGTTTTTGCTTATTGGTGTTGGTGGAGGATGAGGAGGAGGAGTAGGAGGAGGAAGAAGGCCGGGGGGTTCCTCTGAAAGTCACCCCGGCAAGGGTCCCAAACTGTTTTTCTCATTGCTGTCAACATCCATGAAGAAACAATCAGAACGCCACACTGCTTCTCTCCTGCTCACCTAAGAAGAAGGGAGTTTGGTGAACAGCGAGGAGATTATTCATCCCCAGTAATGGGCCTTTGTTGTCAAAAAAGCCCATTAAAAACAGTACGATGATGCTCAACTGAACTGCGAAGACGGTTCCCGCTGGCTAGATCCATCTGTGTCATTTCTTTCCAGGGGTGTTTCAATCTCAATGGTATCACAATGGCGAGATATGTCTGGTCACCGATCACAAATGTGATACTATCTATCCAATTTGAAATCTAGTCTCATTGTCCCTTTTTCATAACAAAAATATATTTTTCATCAGCCTTATCCTGATGATAAAAACTTGAGCATCTGTGGAGGGCATCTGCTCAAACCCAATGAAACCTTTCAACTGCGGAGAGCTTGCATAGAAACCCACAACAAACAGTGAGTCTGTGATCATGTCGCTCCCTATAGCGCATCGCGTCGGTGCCAGAGTGTGGGTGGTCCTCCAAGAGGGATTAATATGAAACCCATAATATGGTGATTGCAGTGAGGAATTAACAGTATCGCCCGCCCCATAAGCTCACTAATGGAAAATGCAGGTAGGGCTATACTAATCTTCTGGCACCCGCTCGCCCGTAAACTGTGCTGTGCATCGGCACGCTCGGAGTCATCGCACTGCTGTGCTCTCCTGGATTAGTCTCCCCAGGGGACGGCGTATAACTCCCCTGCAGGAGGAGGTGGCACAACGTTAAACACACTGATGCTCAGACCACATGTGATGTTTGTTTAGATTTTTTTTCTTTCTTTTTTGGGATGTTCATCTTGATCAGATGTTACCTTAATCCGGGAAGATACTAAAATACTACAATTGTCTAAAATGTAACTTCAGAGCAACGGTTCCTTTATCCCATTATGCATTGTACAGTTTGTCAAAGAACCACATTGTTGAGTATTGTTCAATCCTAATTTTAAAGCATAGGTAAAATGAGAATGTAGGCAAGGGCCGACATTGTGATCCACGTTGCTACATTACAAAGTCTGAGCACATGCCTTCTTTTCAATGTTTCATTAATGTAGGTATTCTGTTTTTCTTTTAATTTTTCCTTACATTGATTATCCATCAATGTAACTACAATGGAACCACCAATCCAACACTCAAAACCTTACTGAAACTTGAAGGTCATGTTGATATGTCACCCAAAGTACTGAAGCAAGACAGAATTTAACAGGAATTCAGGAGACTTAGAGCAGGCTTCAAGTGGTTCTTTGTTTGTCTGGTTTTAGAAGAAAGCATTGAAGTGCCACTACATATGCTTGCAGCCTATGGAATCGAAAACAGTTCTTCACAATTGAAATGGCCTTCTTTCTTCTGCTAGAGCAAATAAATGGGACTTTCATATGCCCTTTCCATTATTTATTAATTTATTTAGTGTGTTCCAGTCCAAGGCCTTTGACCCTTGTGTAAATTGCTCATTACCTCAGCCTTTGCCAAAGGCCTCATGCTGTGACAGGCATTTGGTCTCTCTGTGGCCTCACACACACACCAGCCCCCTAGCCGCCCGCACGCAGAGAGGCCCGCTGCAATGCACAGCCAGAGCTCACATGTTTCATATAGTTCAATGGCAAGAAAGCACCGGCAATAAGAATGTAGGGAACATGTTTCTACTGCAATTGATCAGACCAGAACTTTTACAATCGTGTTGATGCTTGTTGGGTGTGTATTTGTTAATTTCTTTATTTTATTAAGCATAACTTTATTAACCTTAACTTCATATGCGTAGGTCTATTTTGAATAGAAAGTTAACTGTATAAAGCAAGCATTGATATTGTCATTGTTGGTACACTGTTTATTATTCGCTTTAGAAATTATAGGTCCTTTCCAAAACGTCTAAATTGGAAAGACAAAACATCCTTTATGCAGTCTTTTCTACAGTTGTGTAAACTTGGATCCACATCAAGGTGTTTATTGATGTGGATCTATCTCGGTCCCTGGAAGCTACTCCGAGGGCACACAGTATAACCTTTCTTTCAAATGGACAAAATGGCTGTCATTATTGGAGTCACGTCGACTTTATAACAAGGTTCACCTCAGAAAAACTATGAAAAAAATATATTTATCTTGTTTCTCCAGGTTTTATTTGTTCATTCGTTAATGCTTTTATTAAATTATATAATCTAAGGTGTAGTTGCTATCGATTCTATTATAGTGCAGTATTTGTATCCAAGTATTTATCATGTTTACTGTTTGCAGAATTTAACAAAACAATTTTTTGTGTTATCTAAAGGTCAGGATAATCCAAAATATGATTAAGCAATTTTCTTTCGAAAAAAATATATCTTTATCGATGACTGTAGTTCGCAAAAAATGTGTTTACTGCCTTCTAAAATAACCTTTATTTCTTTCTTTGTCTCAACACTGACTTTACCTTGAGCTGCTGGCATTGCAATTTCCTCGAGATTAGTAAATTCTTAAACTATCTTATCTGACCTTAAATACTTTTTTGCATTAAGTGACCTTTCAGTGCTCAGATCACCAGTGTTGGAATTAAACAAAATACTTCACTTGATTAGCTGTTAAAAGAAAGAAAATTATATTCTACTTCTACTGTTTCCCTGTTCCTTCACCAGGTGTTCTTTAGTCACATAGCAACAACAGTCATGGCAACAGTGCAGATAAACACTGCTGATCCCATGGGTGTCGATTCAGGGCCTGATGCTAGGAGTGCCAGTTGGAACCTTTCTGTTATTGGTGTATGAAAGGTTCTACGGCAATAACAACAATGTTTTTCGAACCAGTCACTCTTTTTATATGTATTCACCTCCATTCGTTACACACACAGGCATGGGCCCTACAGTCTAAGCCCAGTCGATGGAGATTTCACTCGCTGAATAGTGGTTTAACATTTAGCCTTTAGCCGCGGCTGAACAAAACAGCCCCGAGAGATAAAGTGATTGTGCACTTTAATATAAAACAAATGGGAGTAAATGCTATTCTACCGAAGATGTGTTTTTTTTCATTACCGACATAAGGTCTGGATTTAAGAGATGATTGTTTAGCTATAGGACGAATCAGTGAGCAGTCACGGCACAGTTATAGCAAAGAACAGAGAATATGTCGGAAATGGAAGTGCAGGGTGTGAATGGAGAAATTTCTGGCAGGTAATTTATGTTCAGATTTAAATGGCCTCTTCTGTCATGGTACAAATGAGTAATGACAGAGGGCCAGGCGTTTTATTGACCGGGTGACATTTAAACCATAAGCGGATTCTTTGCCTTATCCCCCCCACCCAACCAAACAAATGCTGGCCATGTCATTCCAGCAAGGGCCCTGCCCACATCACTTCCTCGCTGAAAATAAAGTGTAGCACAGAGACTAGAATACTACCGCCAGGGCCAGACCCAGGGTTTGAAAGATGATGAAGGGGGGAGAGAAGGCGGGGGTTCAGTTTGGTTGGAGGCCCGGGAGGGAAGCTGTGCTCCGCTTATACACGCACCAACAGATGTCACACGCGGCGGACACAAAGTAACAAATCTCAACTGAATCAAGCATTAACTCATCTCAGAGAAGTTTTCAACCTCTGATTGTATATACAGTTGCATTTCTTTTTTTAATCTCTACAAAATTGACAGTAGACCATTTCACCTTGTTGCTTAAAGGTTGGGTACGGAATTCGCTTTTTTGGCCATTTTTGCAAAATTACTTGAAATCCTTATCATAACCCGCTT